>RCUC01148244.1:0-12128 GCA_003697995.1 Taxidea taxus jeffersonii
CCCTAGGCTTCCATGAGTAATGCAAACTTAAAATCAAGTCTTCAGATTTGGTTCTCCTACAATATGCTCAATGTAACACTTCTTACCTGGTTATCCTAATCAGGACCTTGGAAATCTCAAATTCTTCTTTTTCATTGGGTTTGTACTTGTAATGCAACCGTCTACCTTGGGGCAGGTGCCTAGTTACAGGTACACAATATGGTTGGCTCTACCAGCAATGTACAGGGCAGGTTTTCTCAAAAACAGTTGAGGATGTTAGAGGTTCTGACTGGCAATTCTAACACAGTCCTTGAAAATATTTTTTTGACCAAGCTAAAAAGAACTATGGTTATGATGGATATGTTATTTAAATTTTATATGTATCCCGTTTACATAGCATAAATGTCACTGTAGAGATGTAGTTCACAAGTACTTTTGGGATGTATTATGTAGAAGATTCATATTCTGTATTCTTGGGAAGTGTAGCTGCCAGTGAAGACAAGTTTGGTTTATGTAAAAGAGTGGTGTGGGGCGCCTGTGTGGCTCAGTGGGTTAAGCCTCTGCCTTCGGCTCAGGTCATGATCCCAGAGTCCTGGGATCGAGCCCTGCATTGGGCTCTCTGCTTGGCCGGGAGCCTGCTTCCTCCTCTCTCTCTGCCTGCCTCTCTGCCTACTTGTGATCTCTGTCTGTCAAATAAATAAATAAAATCTTAAAAAAAAAAAAAAGAAAGAGTGGTGTAAAAATAGTGGGGGAGGTCTGAGTGTTCTATTGAAGACTTTGGCATTTTGTTTTGTTTTGTTTTTGTTAGGATAACAGAGAGCCACTAGCAGGTTTTCATGATTGGAAATGCCATGATAAAAAAATTTTTGAAAGAAGAATCTGGAGTAGAATGTGGGGTAGTTGAGAGACAGGAGATGTATCAGAATCGTCTTGTGCTCCACATCAACTCTACTTGGCCTTTCCTCTAATTTCAGTCCCTGCTTCAGGGACCAGCTCTGTGCATGTGCAAGTGACACAGCCTTGTCTGTGGCACATACCTCATAACTCTTGCTTTGCCCAGGGGTTTCTCTGCTTTGGGCATGGCAGGCCTGGTTGGCAGTCAATTCTAGGCACTCATGCATGCACAGCCCAGAATGTGGGGAAGTGAGACCTCCACAGAGCAACTTTGGACTAATGTGGGACTGAAGGCCATAGACAAATGCTTTCTGTTTTCTTCCCACAGGCAGATGGTGCATAGAGGCATTTCATAAAATTTCTCAGCTGCCTCTATGAGACTGAGTGGCCAGTTATGTCTGGAATGGCAGTGCATGTTATAATGTGACCTCCTATTGGCTCTCTTGCTCTCTGTCTCTCATGCTTGCTACTAAATAAACGACCTATGCCTGGCATGTTACTGCAGCCTGGTCTCTGGCAGAACCCATGCTAAGGAATAGAGCCCATGCTAATAGTTGCCCTTCTCCAGAAAGGTCTTCTCAGTCTAAATCAGAATACTTTTAAACACATTGCTCTATCGCTTTAGAGTAACTGCTGTTTTTTAAAGTTACTTTTCTTATTTGTGTGACTACTTATGCGTGATTCTCTTCCCCCATTTGATTATCAGATCCATGAAGCAAAAAAAGCATATCTTCTATATACATTATTATATCCTCAGAAACTGATAAAAAATGTTAAGGTAAAAAAAAGGCAATGAATGATTTTAACACTTTCATTCAAACTCAAGTTCTGCAGGCTGTGAAAAGCGAGACTGTTCTACCTTAGTTTGGTGTGAAGTTTACTAAGTAAGATCTAAATTTATTTTTCTCAATATCCTGTGATTTTCTTATTACAGAATGATAGAGAAATATATTTGACATTAATTAGGATAACACAGAATTTTATGAATCTTCTCATTTGCCATATTTGTGATATTTTAATTTTTCCATCCCAGTTTTGTGTATTCCAAATAAAATATCCTCTCCCCAGTTCAAGGTTCCCAGACCCACACATGATCTACCCTATGTCAGGGTATCCCAAATTAAGCCAAGGGTCCTGTGACCTTCCATCCTGTCCTTGTTCTAGAGGCTTCTTTGAAGATCAGTTGAGGCCGACTCAACTAATAAAATACATAATTTTTAAAAAGTGGAAATGTGTCAAGTACCATTGTCTTTTTACACTGACATACACAGTCCGTTATGGGAGGAATCATGAGCCACATTTTACAGTTGAAGACAATGAGGCTCAGAGAGATTAAACGGACTGCCCAAGTTCACACAGCTAATAAGCCGCCTCCTTCCAAAGCCTGTGCTGTTAACGGTTGCATTTAAGAGCTGCTTGGATCTGCTAAATTTCCATTGCTTGTGAGTGAACAGTGCCTTTTTTTTTTTCTTGCCCTGAGCACTCATCGTTAATCCTTCAGGGCAGCTGAGAAGTATCTTAATCAGGGCCTCTGACCTCGTCATTCATTCTTTTCCTTACTCTTCAGTTCACTGCAGGCACTCTGAGGAATAGAAATGGAACTGCTTTGGACTTCAGAGGAACAGACTCAGCCAGAGATATTACCTGAAGACCTCACAGTAAGTTTTGCTTTTTCATATTAATGTTCCTTCTTTCTCTTTCTCTTCTTCCCTCCCTCTCTCCTTCCTGCACTCTCTGTCTGCATCTGCCTGCCCGACTGGTTTCTTTATTTTGTGTAGAAGGAAAAGATAAGAAGGACATCTTCATTAACTTTATTTTTGCTGAAATGCAAGTTTATTTAAAATTGACCTCTGAGGATTTATAGGAGTTTTTACCATTGCGCATTGCAATAATTTAAACTGTAGCTTCTCAGCATCGAATCTTAATCTATGGAAATAAATCATGGTGGAAAGCTCATTATTTCTTAATTACAGGACATATTAGTATCTATCTTTAAGAATTCCCCATGGATTAAAGGGGCATTTTGGTTTTAGAGAAAAGTTTCCACTTAACCTTTCTGCTAGAGTGACATCAGTGAAGTATCATTATCATTAGTTTAAAAATAAAAACGGAACAGAAAAACACCCAGGAATGAAAAGACAGGCTTTGAACACTGGAGATGAGCCAGAGGAGAAACGGCAATTGCTTTTTGTTAACAATTTTCTTTTTTTCTTATTTGGAGTAAGTCCTCAGGACGACTCATAAGATACTGTGTTGATGATTTTTTCAGGTAGAACTGTGGGTTCAAGAGGAAAATTAGGGTAAAGTTCTAGCGGAAAATTAGGGTAAAGTTCATTCCGATCTGGCTTGGGCTTCAGTAAGTACCAGTTATCTCAAAAACTTATGATCAGATATTGAATTTTACATATTTGAATAACATATTCAGTGTACTATCTAAATCCATTTGAGACTTCTCAGCTACACAAAGCTTAATATGCTCAAGTTGAGAACAGGGAATAATTTATTTTTTGAAAGATCATTTATTTATTTATTTCAAAAAGAGAGAGTGAGAGAGAGAGTGAGTGGGGGAGGGGGAAAGGGAGATGGATGGGGAGAGTGTCTCAAGCTGACTCTTTGCTGAGCACAGGGCCCAATGTGGGACTCAATTCCAGGACCCATGAGATCATGACCTGAGCCAAAATCATGAGTAGGATGCTCAACCGACTGAGCCACCCAGGCACCCCCCAAATAGGGAATAATTTAAATACAGACTCCCTTTAGCAAGCATGGAAGTCCCTGTGTGAGAGAGTTGTAGGACTGTATCAAGTCCTTCATCATTACTCCCATCTCGGGGAACATATTCTCTTAGCACCCTCTCCTCTTTTTCATTCCCCAAAGCTGTTCTATCTTCTTGCCTCTGTCGGTTTAGAGGGCGGAAGAGGATTGCATGAGCCAATTAGAAGTAAAATAAATATAACAGAAAGGTTGGGAGTGAAAGGAAGGAGAAAAAGCTGGGGGACCAACAAACAGGACCCTTAGGACTCCAGAAAAATGCATGATCTCCTTTTTGAAGTGGTAGGAAAATGAAGCCTTTGTGAAATGATAACAGTGCTAATAATAACAGTAACAACTGGCATCTGTGTAGTATTTACCATCTGCAAGCCATTAATCAAACCATATAAATACCAAAGTGCATATTTCTAAGTGGAAAGAGACCAGTCTGAAAAGGCTATGTGCCATATGACTTCCACTACATGACACTCTGAAAAGACAAAACTATAAAGACCAAAGAAAGATCATTGACTGCCATGAGCTTGGGGCAGAAGGCAGGGATGAAGAAGTGAAGCAGGGAAGATTTTTAGGGCAGTGAAACTGTACTGAGAAATACTGTAATGGTGGATGGATGTTACACATTTGTCCAAACTCATATAATGCAGAGTGAACCCTAACATAAACTATGGACTTCACTTAACATTAATATATCAACAGTGGTTCATCTGTTGTAACAGATACACCACACAATACAAGATGTGAGTAAGGGAAGTTGGCAAGGGAGTGAGGTGGTATATTGGACTGTACTTTCTGCTCAGTGTTTTATAAACTTGAAACTGTTGGAAAAAAGTAAAGTCATCTACTACTACTACTACTACTACTACTACTACTACTACTACTGAGAAAGAGCTCTTTGAGGAGGGCACTAATTTAGCATAGTTTTTTAGGTGAGGAAACAAAGATGCAGACTTGCCCATTTTCCACAATGAACTAGGACTTGAATCCAAGTGTATAAGACTAGGCTCAAATTCTTATATCCAGTGAGATAAAAAATGCTTCATTATTCCTTCACACTAATTTCTAACCTCTCTACTCTTCTCTCTTCCCTTAGCTACCAATGGCCTCATCATTCCTGAGGGCATTTGGAATTAGAACCTTAGAAATACACGTCTTCTTTTTTTCTCTCTTACAACCCTTCAGCTACAGTCATGCATCACATCCATGGACCCTTCTCCTCCTCTGTTTCTGGGTCCCACCTTGTCCTTTCACCTTTTCTAGAATGGCTGTCCCTACCTTGGTCTGCACAGATTCTCCATTTCTTCTTCTCCATTTCTCTTGCTTCATAAGGACTTCACCTGCCTTTGGGCTCATGATTTCTCTTTTCTCTCCTTTCATTTCCCCCATACTAACTCCAGACTGATCATTCTAACAATTATTCAGCACCAAGCAGGCTCTTAACATTGAGTAAACAATAAATATTTTTATGAGGATGATGATGGTGATGATAATGATGATGATAGCACTGAGGGAGATAATATAGTTGTTAACATCCTTCTTCAAGTTTATCTCCCAAGATGGCAAAACAAAACTGGGGTGTCAGTCTGAACAACTACAGTGGGCTTGATCATTTGAGTACTTGTGCTCTTCTCTGTCCTGATTTGGGAAAGAAAGCTTGGCCTAACATCTGCATTTGCTTTTCATTCTCTTAGTCTTTTTTTTTTTTTCCATTCTCTTAGTCTTGCTCATACTTCCTCCTTAAGTAGTTGGTTTATTAAAGTCTCTTCATTTGAGTCTTCTAGGTGAAGTCTGTTCCTGCTGGCATTCTTACTAATAAAGAGGGTACTCAATGCATATTTCCGTAACCAACTGAGAAGTGAAAGCATTTCTCTCTTCAGTGGTTCTGTTTTGTATTTGTCCAATTTAGCACAAAAATCATACAACAGTAACAAAACAAGTTGAAATGCTTTTCACTTTGTACTCTAGATTTCTCTTTTGTGTTTTTTTTGGAAATAAGAATATTCCAAATAATTTAATACAAATACTCTTATATTCCAAATATTCAAATATTCTAAGTATTCTTACTACATTTTCAAGAAAGTATGATTTTCTTTTAAATGCATGATCATTTACAAGTTTTTCTTTTATCTGTGTGATTTCATAAAAAGGTATTTTAGCTGCTCTTCCTTTTCTAGAGAATTATATTTAAAATGGAATAATGAAAATAAATGGGAAACAAGATTTAAACATATAAATGTATGTTACATAGCTATTGCTCAGGAAGATAAGCAGAGGTTAAATCATGCCATTTAAAGACCAAATAGCCCTTGCTAAATCACATCAGTTGTTAGAAATTAGTTTTATTTACTCTTTCCTGTAAATAGTAAGCTATTAGAGTGGGACTTGGTAAACCTTTAGTATTTCAGATATTCTCACTGAAATTACTGGGTTAGATTTTAACCCACTGCTCATTAAGTGATTCGTTTGTCCTTTTCTGTGATATAAACTGGGGTTAATTCAGATGCATCCCATTGTTCACATTTTTCTCTCCGAGGCATATCTGTAACTATTACATTGACTAATTTGATCATAGCTGTCTCTTGAACCATTTTCAGAATATTCATAGCATGAAAACTGAAGCCACACAACACTTGGCGAGTGATTGCTTGCATTGCCTTATAACATTATCCAGGTAGCTTTGGACAAGCCCTTTAACTTTTCTAGATTTAAGTGTCTTTGTGGGGGTGCTGAAAATAGCTTCCTCTATGCAAAACACATTGCACAGCAGGATGCAAATGTGAGGGGATAGCCGTTTAATTCTGTATTTAGAAAGATTCATTTGACAGTGTTATTTAATATCTTATAGTCCCTCCAGAGTCAAATACTCTGGGAAATATTTCAGCTAGTCTCAACTGGAAGCTCTAACCTAGAAAATAAACCATGTGTTTAATATTTCAATAAATTTTTGCCTCAGCACTCATGGAATGACATATATATGTTTATATGTATAGTCTACATTGTCCTTGGTATCCTTTTTCCTTTCCCTTCCTGTGGTAACAAATAACATTTTTGCAAAATGAACAGTACCCCAAATTGAGGCTTTTTCTTTCATGTTTGTTTTCCTCAAGAGGAAAACATTGAAATACTTTCCTGTTCGGTATGACTTTGCTTTAGACATTTTAGAACCATTATAGGGAAATTTCCGTCATTGGTGTTGCTTTTTTTTTTTTTAAATGCAACAGCCTTTCTTTCTTTCTTTCTTTTTTGTTTTTCCTTCCTTTTTCCTAAAGAATGTTTCCTCCTGGATTTTCTTAGCTACTTCAGTGGTACTTATGGTCCAAATGTTAGAGTAAATACAAGAAAACAATGTTCACCAGTGAAGTTAAGAGGGGATATGAGGTATCTGTGTTTTTAAGTTGAGTAAACCCATTTGGCTGTATTGAGATTAACTTCTGTTGCCTGGAGTCAAATGGGGAATCTAAGAAAGAGATGAGATAAATTACCTTCTAATGGATAAATGACCCTTGAATTCATATATTATCAAGTTGTAGACTCTCTGCAGCAAAATTTTTTTTTCTGAACCCCTTTCATCTATCCTCCCATCATATTTTGAGTTCAAAATTCTCTCTTCTTTAAAACAGACAGCACCTGATAAGAGAATAATAATAGGCAACTCCCTTAGTCCAGAAAGGCTAATTGCTATAACAGGAGCAACAAACCATTTGAAATGTAACACAATGTACATTTATTTCTCACTGATATACTGACAGTTCATTATGGTTGGTGGAGGAGGGGGGCTCTTGTTCCCTACATTCATTCATAGATCCAGCCTCCTTCCATCCTGTGGTTCTTCTACCTGCTCTAGATCCTTGGAGTTTTCTCTCTTCAGCTCACTGATGGGGAAATGGATGAAAATTATGTCTTAAATGTATATGTGGGTCAAGCCAGTAAGTGACGCATACCAGTTCATTTCACATTCTAGTCTCATGGGCATACCTAATTGCAAGGGAAGCTAAAAAAAATTCAGTGTGAGAAAGAAGGAAAGAATGTGTAGCATTTATTAAATGCCTACAAGTGCCAGGTACTATTCTGAATTCATTTAATGGATCAATTTATGTAATCCTCAGAAACAACCCTAAGAGACAGATATTTTGATTATCCTGTTTTCCAGATGAGAAAACTGAAGAATAATGAAGTTATGCTGAAATTATAATGAAGTTATATAACAAATATATTTTATATATATAAAATATATATAATCAAGTAGCTTCATTTTATATATATAATGAAGCTACTTGATTGAGGAACAGAATTAGTGAAGAGCTGAACCAGGATGTGGGATCAAGTACTCTGACTTGAGAACTCAGTTTTTTTTTTTGAAGATTTTATTTATTTATTTTTTAGAGAGCGAGAGAGAGAGAGAAAGGGAAGACAAGCAGTGAGACTAGCAATAGGCTGAGGGAAAAGCAAGGAGCCCGATGAGGGTACTGGATTCCAGGACCCTGGGATCATGACCTAAGCCAAAGGCAGAGGCTTAATGGACTAAGCCACCCAGGCATTCTTCGAACTCCCTTCTTAACTATTACACATTCTGCTTTTATACACCTAGACAGTATTTATAGACTCATGTTCTTGTTCACTAAATGTAGAAAATAAATGAATATTAAAAAGATGTTCTCCTCATCATATAGGCTTTTATAATAATAATACCTAGGATTGGCACAGTGAGTGTTTAAGGTGAGTCCAAAAATAAATTTAGGCCTAAACATCAGGAGCTTTTAAAATGGTCTTTCCTAGGGCGTCTAGGTGGCTCAGTCCTTTAAGCATCAGCCTTTGGCTCAGGTCCTGCTGTCTGGATCCTGGAATCAAGCCCAAGTCAGGCTCCCTGTTCAGCAGCAGGTAGTCTGTTTCTCCCTCTCCCTCTGCCCCTGCCCCGCACTGGTGCCTCCATCTCTTATAAAGAAATAAATAAAATCTAAAAAAATAAAATAAAATGGTCTTTCCCTTTGGCCAAGAAATTCTCCTAGTTACCTTGCATTCTGAAATGAACGTAAGAAATGAGGATAAAGATCATTATCACAATGTTGTTGTTTAAAATAGCAAATCTTTGGGGAAAAAAATCTAGCTGTCTGATAATAAATACAAATTAAATAAATTTTGAGATATACGCAATGGATTATTCTGTAGCCACTACAGATGAGAATATAGATGAATATAGCATAAAATATATTTATTTACTATTTATGAATAGTACATACACAAGTCACAAAATCACATCAGGAAATGTATTTTTAAAAGCGTGTATTTGCATATGAAAACCTCAAAAAACATACAACAAAATACTAATGCTGTTTAACTTTAAGTGGTAGAATTTTTGATTTTTAAAATTTCTGCTATCTTTTTCTAACATTTCTGTGAAAACATGTTTTACTTGTATAACAAAAAAGAGAAAGTGATAAATTAAGAAGTTTAAATTAGAAAAGAAGATATACTTGACTAACATAGAGGTTGATGGAGAGATGTACAAATTCCCACAGAACTTTAGGCCATTCCAAGGGATAGTCAATTATAATAATTTTCATGCATTCAGCGCATGCTCACTCATCCCATTACATGTAAGATGCCTATTCTGTGTGTCCCACTTTGGCAGGAGCCAGGGTATGGTAATAAAAAGGACACAGGCTGTGCCCTTAGAGAACTAACTTAGCAGGATAGGAAAGGAGCTAAACATGCCCCTAACCTGAGGGAAGATAATTTATAGATAGGTTTTGCTGAGGGTTACAGTTTTATGTGACATAATTTTGTACAAATTGTGTATAATACCCAATGCAATTATCTGTCATTATCAACTTTAAAAATCATTCATTTGCAGAAAAGTTAGATTCTAGTTTTTTTAGGTTCTTAAATTCCTTACCTTAAATGCCTGGGAAAATTCTAAAGAAGCTTCTAGGTGGATATATTCAGCAAATCGAAGGGCCAGTTGAGGAGGACAGAATCTTATAAAATTTCTTAAGGACTCATCAGCTAAAATCTTCTGAAATAGTTCCATGGGCAACTTATTGGGAAGACCTGAATCAAAAATAAAAATTCCAGTTGTCATGGTTCACATTTGAGTCTCTGGAGAGCGAGGCAACAATTTGATTTATTTCAGTTCAACACACATTTATTGTAATTGCATTATAATATTTATCATAATTGCATTATAGCATTTACCATCACTTTAGGAGGAAACTCTATGATTAGAGACCTCTGTAGTCAGTCATTTTCACCTTCCTTCAAAGTGCAGAATACCTCTGAGCCTTTGCCGACGCGACCTGGAATACTGCATTGTAATTGTCTGTTTATCCCATTAGACTATATCCTTGAGGCAAAAGACAGTGTGCTCCCACCACCCAGTGTGGTTCCTAAAATGTGGTAGGCACTCAATAATTACATTATGGGAAAATATACTCTTCATTCTCTTGCTCCTTTTTAACATTTAATTGCTCATTAATATTTCTTGGCTAGACAAGGGGAGGAATCCTTGGTCAGCTATAAACATTTAATAAGATAGCTGAAGACATTGTAATGGGAATTAGAAGGTTATAAAATAATTGAAAGATTAGTACTTGTCCTCATAGGGCTCACACTCTCACTGAAATGATGCACAGAGCCCTAGAAAAAAATATTAAAGATGCTTAACGGCATGCTACTGAAAAATGAGCATTAATATATAGATGTAGGGCCCCTGGGTGGCTCAGTGGGTTAAAGCCTCTGCCTTCGGCTTGGGTCATGATCTCAGGGTCCTGGGATGGAGCCCCACATCGGGCTCTCTGCTCAGCGGGGAACCTGCTTCCCCCTCTCTCTCTGCCTGCCTCTGCCTACTCTCCGTCAAATAAATAAATAAAATCTTTATAAAATATATATAGATAGATAGATATACAGATGTATAGTCATACCTTGGTTAATATAAACTAGTATCAGAAAATCAAACCTAACAAAGCAGATGGAAGTGGTTATTAGATAATTAAATGACTTTTTTATTATAGAAAAATGATTTTGTATAGGACTTTCTTTACATTGGGAGTGTCCTGATTAATTTTAACTCTGAATTATTTTATGCTTAAAAATGCATGGACTGTGTAGCCTGGCATTGATTTGGACTGTGTGGGGGTGGATGGCAGGGGAGACCTTTCACATAATGAGAATATAAGAAATGGTCAGATATAGGTGTAGCTATTCTGGGAGTGTAATTTTGCAAATTATTTAAAAGAAGTCAAGAGTAAAACCCATTTCATTAATTTAGTCATGTATTCATCCAACAAAATCTGTTTAGTACATACCTGGCATGGAGGAGAAAGACAAGTAGAGATAGGAACCATCTAAGTAAATGCATTTAGTTCTACACAGATATACTTATTTTACTTCATTGAAGTTGACATATTCTTTTGAGAAGTAACAAAATTTCCTGAAATATGAGAGCACTGAATTTAATCAAGAGTTGAAGAGTGTTAACTAGTGGAAGGAGCATCTGCGCTGACAGGCAAGACTGGGTTTTGAATCCTAGCTCTGCCTCTTGGTTGAGCAAAATAACTCGTGCCTGGGGCCCAGTTTTCTCACCTGTAAAATGGAAATGATAATAACCACTTATAGGGCTAGGAGAGATAAAGCATTAAGTCTCCCCTGATAGCACCCTGGAACATAGAGATACAGGGCAAACATGACTTACCTCCTTTTTTCTTCCTCATTTAATTTGTAATGTCGCTCTCTTCACAGCAGGCCAACCGAGAGGCGTGGGAAAATGTACTTGTAGTGACCTGTAGATGGCGCTCTAACAATGTAAGAGTGAATTGTTGGAGGGTGGCTTTTTGTGAGGAATATGGCATTCGCTGGGGGCTGCCTGATTACTACATGAAATATGTTTGTGGTCCATAGTTTATATCCCAGCCTAACTCTGAATGAGCTAATAGAATTGGCAGAAATAGGGTTTTGTGGAGGTACCTATACTTGCTTTTGCTCCGTGAAGAGATTTTATGTCAGACCAGTCAGAAGTAAAATGGATCACTTCTCTCAGAAGTATAAGAAGGAGTAATCAGAGAGGAAGAGCACAAGGGCCAGTCATCCAAGGAAAAAGGATGAGTGTTTATACTGACTTTTTTTTTTTTTTTAAACTGGTGGTGGAAAAAAGCCAGCTTCATTTACCACCACTCTCCCAGCTACCACAACCAGAGTTGCGAGATTTTGGTGAGAGGTAACAAATATTTGGAAAGATCCAGAGGACGACAAAGGATAGTGGGGAAAACACAAATCTTCTTTCTTTGAAAGGGTGGAAGGGTGGGATACATTGAGGCTCTAGACCAGCAAAGATGTCACCTGTGTCATTACCTTTCATTTCCATGCTAAAGGCAGACATTACTAATGGATTATGCTGATGTTCCCTTTTGATGTTGGAGTACAGAAATGTTCTTGTTGAAAGAAAGAAAGAAAGAAAGAAAGAAAGAAAGAAAGAAAGAAAGAAAGAAAGAAAG
>RCUC01148246.1:0-37721 GCA_003697995.1 Taxidea taxus jeffersonii
TCCCGTCTCACTGGCTTCTGGGAGTGCTCCGAGCTCACCCAGCCTGTGACCAAGCGTCTCTGTCTCTGGCAGAGTCCCACCTGGAGTCTCCGGAGCCTGTAGATCCCTGAGCTCTCCCGGGTCGGAGTCTCCCCGGATCTTGTGGGGACCCCTCGCACAGAGCACCGGACAGTGCCACAGAGCACCGGTCCGTGTCACAGACCACTAGGAAATCTCGGCTCTGTTTCCGCAGCCGACTTCCCCGCTCTAATACCTGTGAGCTCTGCGACACTCAGACACCCCCGATCCTTCTGTGACCCCGTGGGACTTGAGTCCACGCTGTCCCCACGAGGTCTTCACCCCAGTTTAGCCTCTGGAGCGATGTCCCTCCGTGGAGCCGACTTTTAAAAGTTCTGATTTTGTGCTCCGCCGCTTGCCGGGAGCCGGCCCCT
Organism: Taxidea taxus jeffersonii; assembly: GCA_003697995.1. Lineage (NCBI taxonomy): Eukaryota > Metazoa > Chordata > Mammalia > Carnivora > Mustelidae > Taxidea > Taxidea taxus. The sequence goes on from RCUC01148246.1 coordinate 432, forward strand.
CCCCCTGGGGTCTATCTTCCCGTCGCGTTGGATTCACTTCTCCGCTGGTCCTACCTTTCAGAAAGTGGTCGATTTTCTGTTCCTAGAATTGTTGTTTTTCTTCCCTTCGATCTCCTGTTGGATTTGTAGGTGTTCGGAGTTTTTTGATAGGCTATCTAGCTGATCTCCTGCTGGCTGATGTCGTCTCAGCCTCCTACTTCTCCGCCATCTTGACTCCTCCTGTCTCTTTTATGTCTTGAATGTGAATGGTAATACTTTATTATTGTGTCTTTTTTTGTGGAGGAAGAAGGTTAAATTATTTAATCTATGTGAGGTACTTAAAAGAGTGTCATGAACATAATACTCAATGATCAAGGAATATTAATGTTATTAGCTTTTATTCCCCATCTACCTTTGCCACACAATTACTTTGAAAATATTTTAAACTATAGTATCCAATATTTCACAAGCTCCAATTAATCCATTATTGCTGCCTGTCATTTAATCTACTCTGTTTCAGAAGTAGCATCAAATTTTGTCAGGTAACCCATTCTAATGTCAAAATAAAATGAATTAGAAATCTGAGACATACTTTTTACATAAGTTTGTGAAAAATATTTTACTGTCATGAGGAGTAACTAACCACATTGCAGTATCTGTAATGTCAATCTATGATTATTTATATTTTAACTTCATCTGACAGTATCATTTTCCAATAACACTTTATAGCTTCAATACCCTTTAGAACAGAGTATATAAAGACTCAACAGAAATTTGCTAAGCATTACTTCATTACTTTAAAAGAATTCATCATAATCAACACATAATTGCAATAATTAACTTACCCTTACTATGTCTCTGTCTCCTCTTCAGTGTTTTATGTTGGAGATAAAATGATATATGCCATAGAGAAAACTTTTTACTGAAGACAAATTTAATTTCATATCAAGAGGAGAAAGACACAAGAAAAGGCACAATATAATGATTAGTGTGGAATTGCCCAATATCTTTTGCGCTTCTTAGTTGTCTTTCAAAAGTGTAAGATTGGAAGGAAGTTTTAGGATCCTCTCTGATTTGTAGTATTTGTTCTGAATTGTCTGGAATTCTATTTGTTTTCTCGCCCAGTGCTGACATGGGCTTGATAGCTGTAAGTTTCTTGTCATTGTCCCCACAGGATCCTTTTTCTTATCGGCTCTTAGCAGATTGTGACCATTTAAGGAGAGACTTCTTTATTGGTTTATCAACCTTATTTTCATAGCTTCTTATTTCCCAGTGTCAAAAAGTATTATGTACATTAAAAAAATGCACTCATCCATGCCAGACAATCATAAGTAGAATTGTATTTTAAGTGATAAAGCAAACAAAAATGACCTTGGTAAGTCTCACAGTTTGTCAGAAATATGACCATTTCTTCAATTCGAGTTTTATTTAAGAACACAAGAGCTAAGCTTAAGGGAAGTGGACTGTTTTGAGAAGAAAAAACTAGAAAATGATAGCTTATAAGTTTGAAGCCCATCAACTCACGCTGTTATAAAAACCCACCAAGGGGTGTTGGGAGACAGGAGTGAAAAACTGCACTTAGTAAACTGCAAAACAAAACCACAGGAGAATAGCAAAAGTTAGAAAGGAAAGAATCCCAATCCGAATTCTTGAAATGTTCCCTTTGACTCACTGATAGTCACAAACAATTCCAACGATTTATGACCAAACAAGGCAAGTATTCAAGATGCACATGTTGGGGATTTACTCTACGATGAAAACAGTGAACTGACTTGCCATCATAAAAAAGTATGTACTACCAGAAATTTCTTGACAAAACATTGCCAGATTGGGTAATAGCTTTGTGAATAAGCCGGGAAAGTAGAGGGCTTTATGGCGCTTAATAATCAAGACAGAATCTGGAAATTGAACAAAAGGCATTTTGTCTTCAGTCATTTGCATAACAGCAGTTTTATTTTAAAAGATTTCATGCTGAAACTAGGAATGCTCTAAAAACAGAAACAATGAGAATTCCCATTTTGAAACAAGCTGAGTATGAGTGAAAATATCGCCAAGTGGTCTGGCTGCATCTCAAGACTGTTGTAAAAATAAGTTATGGTGAACTCAGGCCTGAGTCAAAGGCTATGGACACGGAGGTCACGGTAATGGCTGAGTCCTGAGGATCACATTCCATTCCCATTGCTATGAAAATAGAAACCAAATATGAAGAATGAAGTTTTGGTGGCTGCTGAGAATTGCAGTCAGTTCATTTACAGAATAGAAGATTTGCTTTTTCCTCATGAAGAAAGGACATATAAAAAAGGATGTGCCTTTCCTTGGAATTCATGAAGTATCAACATGTGCATACCACTACTAATAGCATCATGATAATGTCATTGCCCTGTGCAATTGTCGCTTATGGAAATGAGCACAAACAATTAAAGTGAATCCCTTCCTACAAGTATTAAACACTGTACTTCCATGGGATGCCTGGGTACCTGGCTCAGTGGGTTAAAGCCTCTGCCTTCGGGTCGGGTCATGATCCCAGGGTCCTGAGATCAAGGCCCCGCATCGGGCTCTCTGCTCATTGGGGAGCCTGCTTCCCTCTCTCTCTCTGCCTTTCTCTCTGCCTACTTGTGATCTCTTTCTGATAATAAAAAAAATCTTAAAAAAATAAATAAATAAACTGTACTTCCTTGTAATATGTACTTTACAGTGCAAGAGCTCCTTTAATCTTGAATAGCCAGATTTTGAAACTAAGTTTTAATTTGGATGCCATATGTAATGTGAATTCTAAGTAATAAGCTTTAACACATAATATAACATTTTAAATTCTCAAATCTTATTTTTTTAAAGATTTATTTATTTATTTGACAGAGAGATAGCTCAAGTAGACAGAGCAGCAGGCAGAGGGAGAGGGAGAAGCAGGCTCTCTGAGGAGCAGGGAGCCAGATTTGGGCCCGATCCCAGGACACTGGGATCATGACCTGAGCCAAAGGCAGATGCTTAACCCACTGAGCCACCCAAGCACCCCAAACTTGAAATTCTTAAAACACTTTTTATACCTCGTTCATAATCAGTTGACTATATGTAAATAGTAATTTTCATTTAATGTTGACCTCATGTTAAAGCCCACATTCTGCTATTAGCCACCGCATTTACTACTTAATGGTAATTTTCTCTGTCAGTGTTTGAGGTTAACTTTATTGTTTTATGGAAGCAATTTAGCTGTGAATCTAAACACAAAAAATAGCTCTGGATTTCAATAGTTATATGCAAGCCATTAATAACTAATTTCCTACTTAGAATAAAATCATTATAAATAATGTATCCATTCTTACCCACTGGAGAATATTTTTCTATATAAAGAATATTGAAAATAATAATATTTTAAGACCATAAAGAAATGTTACTATGTTAGAAATGTTAGAAATGTTATCTAGTATAATTCCATTCCATAGATAAGGAAATTCAACCTCAAATTATAGTAATTTTCCCCTATCATATGGTGGCAAAATTAAGAGTCAAATGGATTCCCAGCAGATTTTAAAGGCTTTGAGGGAAGGGTTCTTCATTATTTTAGTAAAGTATGCAGTCATTAGGCAATATTTAATGAATGAAATACATTATAGAGCATTTTTTAACTTGAAATTGGGGATGATATGTGTATATATACAAAATAAAGTCTTAATATTTCATCTCACTGAAGTTTTTGAATTTTTTAAAGATTTTATGTGCTTCCACATGTGAAAGAGAGAGAGAGAGAGACAGCATGTGCACATGAGACCACAAGCAGATATAGAAGGAGGGGGAGAAAAGATTCCCCACTGAGGAGGGAGCCCTATGTGGGCCTCCATCCCAGGACCTGGGATCATGACCTGAACCGATGGCAGACATTTAACCAACTGAGCCACCCAGGTGCTCCTGAAATTTCAACTTCTTAAGTGGTTGGATGTAATATACTTATTGTATGTGTCTCAGAACAAAGTATAGTACCTAGTACACAGTAAATGTTAAATAAAAAGTAGTTGAATGAATGAACATAAAATGTATAATATTTTATATATTGTTTATAGTAATGAGTAGTGATTAATTTTAATATTAACAAATTATAATATTAATAGTTGGATTAATGACTATAAACATACTATATCTAATATGTCTAAAATATCTCCCTTTAAAAAAAGAAAACTACAAAATCAGATAACCAGATGTGATGGTTAGTTTTATGTACCAGTTTAGCAAAGCTATAGTACCCAATTATTTAATCAAACTACTCTAAGTGTTGCTGCGAGGGTATTTTATAGATGTGGCTCACACGTAACATTAGTTCACTTTAAGTAAAGCTTACCCTGGAGAGTATGAGTGGGTCTCGTCCAATCAGCTGAAGACCTTATAAACAAAAATTGAGGTTTCTTAGAGAAGGCATTCTGCCTCAAGACTGTAATATGGAAATTCAGAGTTACAAGTATGCCAACCTGCCCTGCAGATTTCAGAACTGCCAGTCCCCATGATCATGTAAGCCTGTCTTTAAATTACATACACTATACATACATCTTATTCCTTCTGTTTCTCTGGAGAACTCCAAGTGTTACACCAGAATTATAAAAATCAACTTGGGAAGTATTTGGCACTTCCTGTTAATATAGAATCCTACTGTCATTCTTAACATTAGACAATTTGAACTACTTAGGGATACTTGATCAAAAAAAAGAAAACAAATATATTGTTGATTAGTTGCCTAAAAATGTATTATCTAATTTATTTCTCTTCCTCTCTCCCAAACAAAGCATTCAGAGTCTTAGCCAGAGCTTTCTATTAGGTCATGGTTTTCACAAAGATCTTATTTAAGTCATATTTAAGCAAATATGGCTTAAATATTCCTACTTTGTGACCTGTTTTATATATTCAATCCTTTGAATATAATCACCTACTTCTCTCTTATATGGCAAAAACAAGTCACAGAAAGGAAAACAATGTTTTATAATATATCCTGCCCAAATACTGAAACAAATGAACTGATTTATGTTTCTAAAAAAGAAAAAAAAATACACAAAAACAGATACCTGAACTGGTTGGCTTACCATTGCTTAATATGTGTTTTGAAAAAGTTTAATTGAAACCATCTGTTGATGACTCATTCACTGTTGAATCATCTAAAGTATTTTTTTCTACAATTTATACCAACATTCAACAAAATGCCTTCCAAAATTTCTAAATCAAATTTTTCTACTAAAACAAAGAAACTGACAAAAAAAAAGTAAACAAGGAAATTAATGAATCAGTCAAGGTTTTTCTGCAATTGATATGATCATGTGATTTTTCTTCATTAGTTTGTTTCTTCTACATGTAATTAAGGTGCATATCTGTTAGGGATTACTGACAGAAGCAAGGAAGAATGAACAGACTGTTTTGTAAAACAAAATTTACCTATTGCATGCACAAGTCATTGAACAAATCTTAAAAATGCAGAGAGGACAACACTTTGATCTACTGAATAAAAATGGATGCCAAATATGTAAATAAAATACAGATTTCATTCATTCATTCACTCAGTCAATCTATTTGTGGAATAGCAAAATACTCTTTTTTTCATGGAATCTACATTAAATGAATTTTCTTAAAGAAGATATTCAGAAGTTTAGAATGTTTGTTCTGGAGAATGAGTGAGACAGTTGTTCAATGACATTGAAAGGAATAACTGAGAGTAGAGTTGAAATTGGAAAAGATGTAATTGGTGGTCTTCAAAATAAATTGATTTAATCTAGAGGTATTCAGCAGTTTGTTGGTAATGGTAGAGACTGCACATAATTTACTGCATTAGTTTGGGATTTAGTGGAATTGCATATGTTCCTACAAGTTTTGAAATGGTACAAAGGCTGTATATAAAACTGTAGGAGGGGCGCCTGGGTGGCTCAGTGGGTTAAAGCCTCTGCCTTTGGCTCGGGTCATGATTCCAGGGTCCTGGGATCGAGCCCCACATTGGGCTCTCTGCTCAGCAGGGAGCCTGCTTCCCCCTCTCTCTCGCCTGCCTCTCTGCCTACATGTGATCTCTCTCTGTATGTCAAGGAAATGGATAAAATCTTAAAAAAACAACAACTGTAAGATATCTGTTAACTAAGTAATGTGAAGTTTTCACATCAAGAGAGGGGGTGCCTGGGTGACTCAGTCAGTTAGGCATCTGACACTTGGTTTTAACTCAGGTCATGATCTCAGCGTCATGCATGTATCTGGAGTCTGCTTGAGATTCTTTCCTCTTTCCTGTCCCTCCTCCTCTGCTCCCCCCACCCCATCTCCCATTTGTGTGCTCTCACTTTCTCTCCCTAAAATAAATAAATACATACAAATAAAAAAGAGAGATAAGAAAGTTAAAATCACCAAACTATACTAAGGAATGTGAAAGGTAGGATGAGACTCAGAAAAGGACATTAACAAATTACATATATATGTATAAAACCTATATATGCATATACAGGTTTATATGCAAATGTATAAAAGATTTTCAAGAGGAAGTTCTTTAGCTCCACTTTTTATATTGAGAAAGCTTAAGGTATTCGTCAAACAGGGAAACTGTCATTAGAGCTATTCCTGGAATTGCACAGGTGAAACCCAGGTTGTAGTGGATTGAAAGGTGAGTAGGAGTTAAGCTGGTAGAAAGAGTAATCATAAAGAAGGCAATTTCTTCCAACTCAACAGAATGTACATATTAATGGGAAACTGGGCACAAAAATTAGGGGATCCCTTAAAATCCCTTAAATGCCATATCTCCATGTAAGAACTTAAGCAAGGACTAAGTCAGGAGTGAAGGCAGTACACAAGTAGAAGGTAGTTGGTTCTGCTCTGTCAACGTTGATGGTGAGAAAAATACCACTTTTTTTACTGTGGTAAAATTTACATAACATAAAATTAACCTGTAAAGGGCACAATTCTTTGGCATTTAGTACATTCACAATGTTGTGCAACAAAAGGCCAAACTCTTAATCAGTGTAGTATGTTTTGAAACATAAAACCAAATAGCTTGAAGAAGTCAGATAGGAAAACTATTTAACTCTAAAGAATATGTAAGCAAAATGAAATAAAAATGAAAATCAGAAATAGGCATTAGGATGATCTCACTTTGTTGATTAATAGCTTTAAATATGGTCTAAGATAAATAACAAAGTGCTGTTCCAGCTAATCAAGAATTGTGGCAAAGTCATGGTTTTCATGATAGCTTTATGTCTCCTTACAGTTGTGTGTGCATGCTTTTCTAAGTCCTTTCTTATCTTGGAGTTATAAATCTTTTAAAGCATGTTAGGTTTTTTGTGGGCTTTGTTTGTTGCTGTTGTTGTTGTTGTTGTTGGTTGTTTTCTCTAACAGAGAATCTCTTCTGTAACAGGGTATTGAAAACCAACATTTAAAAATCATTTTTAAAAATAGAGTTGGGGTAAATTGATTTTCCTAAACCTACAATTAGAGAAATTATTTCTAGGAATTACATTTGACCCAATTAAAGCTCAGAAAAGGATTTTGGTGTTTGGAGAAAATTGAGTGAAATGGAAGAAGTGCCACATATGAGTGATAAGATTAGGTCTCAGGTTGTTTGGGGAGAAGCAACAAAGCCTAGTAAGAAATGTGGAAAAGAGAAGAGGGGTCTTGAGGATGAAGCAAAGTATAAGAGATGCCGATGAGTACAGCTATTGTCTTTAATAGGAAAAGTCTGTTGAGTGTTTACACTCCTTTCTTTTATTAAAAACACGATGACCTGAGTTGTCTCAAATAGTTTCCTTTCTGCTACAAACATGAGATCATAGGTAAAATAACACTCTAAATGTAATTTATAGTCAAACACAAAGAAATGAAAGATGTAAGAAGTACAAAGAATAATAGAAATTAATATGGTGTGAGTTGATGGCCCTATAATCTGTAGAGATTTTAGCCTTATTTTTAGGTTCTCAAGGCTGAAGCCTAGCCTTTTATCTACACAGGAAGACAAGAAAGATGGCTCCAGGTTATTGAGGTGGTTAAACTCCACTTTCTAATTCTGTGTAAAATACTGCTTAAAAATCCTTTCATATATATTCTCCATCCATTAAAAGTGAACTAGAAAAAACTTTACACACAAAGAGGTGGCCATAAAATTTCTGTTTTGTCTAAAGTCTTGAGTATAAAGGTATAAAGGCAGTTGGGAAAAATCAAAGCCTTGGAGCAAACACATATAAACCTAGCTTCCAAATTTATAATATTCACCTATAATTTTTCATGGAATATTGATATCTATATAACCTTGTCAGAAACAAGGAAAATAAAAGAACATAATCAGATGTAAAAAAAAATTGATGAAAATTAACTCATGAAAGGCAATTATAAAACATGACAAGTGAGCTTTCATGAGGCTATTAGTAGATACAAGAAACAGAAATTGATATTAAAAGCTAAAATCATAGAATAAAAAGGAAACTATTAAATACATAACTTAAAACTTTTGAGGAGCTAATAAAGGGAGAAAATAACAAATTTGAAAAAATAAAATAGAACTTTTAAATAGTATGCATTTAATAATTGAACCAAAAACTCAATGGAAAGACTAAAGAGATTAGTTGGAGCCAAACAGAATTTGTAAACTGGGAGATGGTTCTAAGGAAGTATATTGCTCCAAAAGCCACACAGAAAGTAAGTAGCTGGTGATAGTGACTGGCAGCGAGTTCCAAGTATGTTTGTAATCTTTGATTTCTTAATCTGCAGGCAGGTTAAATGGACACATTGTGAAAATTCCTAGAGTTGTACAATTAAGAGTGATCTATTTCTATAGACAGGTAAAAAATGTTAGGTACAAGTATACAAAATATGGAATATATATAACAAGTAAAATTATAATGGGGAAAATAAAATATAATAATTGCCATCAATTTTAAAGAAGTTAAAAATGGAGTAAAAAGAACAAATAAAACACGATGAATAGATATACAAAACAAAATGATTGAAATAAGTCCAAATATAAATTTGCCTCTCTAAATACAGAGAATGTTAGATTAAAGCAACAAATTTCATTTAAAGAGTCATACCTAAAATAAAATGGCTAAGAAAGTTTAAAATTCAAGAAATAGGAGAGGATCTGCCAGGTCCTAAGATACAACAATCTTAATATATAATTAATATACTTTTATGCAGATAAAGGGAGTCATTCATGACCAAAAAAATAATTCAGCAGCAGAAATTGTATAGTTTTACTTGGATATCTGTAATTCAGGATTGACTATACCAAAATATTTGCATACAAAAAAATGAGAAGTTTTAACACTGTTGAAAGCATTAGTAGAAGATGAATTTCAGCAAAGACAAAGCTCAGAAGAAAAAAGGCACATATAAAAAGTAAAACAAAACATACAATTTAAACTTTATGTAACATTCTCCATATTATGAATTAAAATTAAACTCACAGAATAACTCACTGGAAATGATAAAATATCAATAACTGAATAGAAAAAGTATATTTTTATACATACTTGTGAAATGTAGCAAAAACCATAGAAATTTACAATTTCAAGTGAATTTCTTTAAAAATTGAGAAAAATCAGAATAAATGGCATAAGTGTTTAACTCAAATAATGAAATAATATCAATAATAGTACTCCCACAAAGTCTAAAAATGGGAATATAACCATGATAAAATAAGAAAAACAACTTTGTTATAATTTCTAGAAAACAAAGAATACTTTTTACAAAGCCAGTTTTTCTTAAAGCCTAATAAAAGAGAAAAAAATTGAGGACAGATCAACAAAGAAAGACTATAGGAGAAACAGTTTGAAAATAATGCAGACGCCCAAAAGAAGAAATTTTGCTTGCAGACCACAGTTTCAGCCCATTTCAGAGAGTTCCAGCCTGCCCTTTTTGACAGCCTGCCCTACAGATTCCATAGTCCCTCACTGACCTCCACAGTCATGTGATCCAGTTTCCAAGGGCTTGCAGATGGGTCAGGGGCTGTGGAGAGTGTCCAGAAAACAGCAGCAACAGCAGGAAGGGATAGTACAGAAAGCTACGTCAGCAGAGAACAGAGCAGGAAGATGGCTGCCAGCAACATTTCTAACACCAGTCATTGTAAACAACTCCAAGGAGGCATTGGTATATATATATATACACGTATATATATATGTATATACATATACGTTCTTTGGATTTTTGTGCCCTCAAAAGATTATATATATGTATATATATATATATATACGTATATATAAAAGATTATATTATTATATATATAATCTTTTATATATACGTATATATATAATCTTTTGAGGGCACATAAATCCAAAGAACAGGAAGGATTAATTAATTTGGAAATGTTGCCCCCAAGCTAAGCCTTACCTACCATCTTGTTCTACCTGAATGCAACTGACCTCTGCTTAGCTTCATGTGTTTGGTAGGACCTTGTGAAAGATGAACTTCCCTGGCAAGGGCTGTGTAAATCCACTTGGGGTCACTCTTCCATATATAATATCAACACACCTCTGGGATTTTGTTTCAGAAAGTAGTATATGCAGCTGGATGAAGGCAACCTCACTTTCACTGCTAACCCAGAGAACAGAGTAAACTGCTTTCTGTCCAAGGGTATCTTAGATGATTCACCAAAGTTTATCTTCTGTGCAAGAACACCAAATTGGAAAAACAAAACAAAACAAAACTGAGATTCTCTTGATGAAAAGAGAGATGTCTTGGATGACTTTGTAACATTGCATAATTTTAGAGATCAATTCTTGCCCAATCCACCAAGGGAATTTTTTCCTCATATCTATGCCCCTGAAGAGAGTATGGGGAGTTCTTGAAACTCTCCTAACAAAATTCTCACATAGGTTCTGTGCTTGTAACCCCAATTTAATGCAAGAATTTGGCCTTAGTCTTGATGCAGTCTATATACCACTCATTTTTTTTCTTGTTTATTTATTTTATTTTTTTTAACAAATTTTTTTTAAAGATTGTATTTATTTATTAGTTAGAGAGAGAGAGAGAGCACAGGCAGACAGAGAGGCAGGCAGAGGCAGAGGGAGAAGCAGGCTCCCTGCCAAGCAAGGAGCCCGATGTGGGACTCCATCCCAGGACTCTGGGATCATGACCTGAGCCGAAGGCAGCCACTTAACCAACTGAGCCACCCAGGCATCCCTGTTTATTTATTTTAAAGAGAAAGAGTGGAGGGAAGGGCAGAAAGAGAGGGAAAAAGAGAATCTCAAGCAGACTTGAGCTTGATGTGGGACTCAATGACCCTGACATCATGACCTGAACTGAATCAGTAGTATACACTCAACTGACCAAGCCACCCAGGTGCCACCTACTGTGTTACTCTTAGATTCTACTTTAAAAAAAAATATAAGTTTTATCTATTTATTTACTTACATTTTATTTTATTTTACTTTATTTTATTTTATTTTATTATGTTATGTTAGTCACCATACAGTACATCATTAGTTTCTGATGTCTTTTTATATACAAACAATGAAACATGATTCTACTTTCTATTGACCTCATTAGCCCTCACCTGAAGAACAAAATGTCAAGAGAATTTATTCTAAATACCTGTTGTGTGGCTCAAAACGTTAGTAAAGATTTTGTGGGGCAGCTTTATGACAATATCTAGTTTATTGGCCATGTAACTGCATAAAAGCACAATTGCTAGGACTTAAACGATTAATTTCAAAATAAAGGTATACAAGGACTTACTTAGCAGATACGGGGGTTACAGTAGAGCTGGTCGTTCTAGCCTCTATATACAATCAAGCTTGAGTGTGCACATTTTTTTTTATTATCTTCTTTTTTAGTAATTTCTTTGGGGAACTAGAGAATTCTGCAGAATTTTTCTTAATTTCGGTTATCATGTTTTACACAAAGCAGAGTCATTGTCTCACACAGCTGTTTAAGAATGTTAAACTGGCATTATCCTCTAAAAATGGTATATTTGTGCATTAGATTTGGTTGAAAAACTATTTATTCCCATTATTTTTAAAAATACTATGTCATGTGTACATATTTAACTAAATAGATTTATAGTCATAATTATTTTATTGTAAAGATTTTAATTAACACCTTTCCTTTTTATCTCAAAATAAATAAACAAAACAATGCGGACAAAATTATAGATACAATAGGATAAAAAATATGGAAGAAATTTTTGTTTTTAATAGTAAGAACTAGAAAAAAATCAAACATTTATTAACAAAGGAATTGATAAATTTAGCATAGCTATAGAATAGAATATTACATAGCAGAAGTTGGTGGAGATATATTTATATGGATAAATGTCAAATATAAGGCTACATAAAAATTTGATTTGAAGAATATATATCACATGCTACCAATTGAATGAAGCTTTTAAACATACAGAATGATATCAGCTTTAAATCTTATGTCTTGAGAGGATTCTAACCATCCCCCTCTTTTTGCTGTCATCTAAAGCCCTGAAATCAATTTCCAGTATTAGTGTAATACTTTGACTTCTAAATTCTCATCACTCTCTCTAATATTACTACTATCATAATTTCTGATGATTTTAAGATCCACAAAGATAATCCTTGCAATTCACTGGTGTCTCTGTTTTTCAAAATTCTTTTATTCAATGATCTTTACATTCCCTTCACTGCTCACTGCGATGGATAAACACTCAATCCTGAGCATTCCAGCCGTCACTTCCAGTCTCCATGACTCAATACCTCTGGTATGGCCACATCTTTGATCTTCTTATGGTTTACTGTGTTCATTTTCTAGGGCTATTATATAACAAACTATCACAAACTGAGTGGTTTGAAACAACAGACATTTATTCTTTCACAATTCTGGGGAACCATAATCAAGAGTCAAGAAGTCCATAATCAAGGGTCAGCAGGGCCATGCCCCCTTGGAAGCTTTTAGGGAAGAATCCTTTTTTGCCTCTTTTAGCTTTTGGTGGTTTCTGGGCTTCTTGGTGTTTTTTAGTCTGTGACAGCATAACTCCACTCTCAACCTCTGTCTTCACATGGCTATCTTACCTATGTCTGGGTCAAATCTCCTTTTTCATAAAAGGTCACCAGCCATTAAATTAGGCCCACCCTAATCTAGCATGACCTCTTCTTAACTTGATTACATCTGCAAAGACTATTTCCAAATATGGTCACATTCAGAGGTACCCATTAGGTTAGGACTTGAACATATGTTTTGGAGGACAGTTTGACCTAGAACACTTACAATCCATCGGTCCTAACATTTTCTCTGTTCCTCAGAGAATTCTCATGCCGTGATTCTCTATTACTCAGTTTAGAAATCCACACTTCTTGACCCTCTCTGATTTCATCATGCGCTTAAGTAAAATAAATTGTTAACTTTTTTGTTATTCCACATATATATTTGTATACCACAAGTGGCTGGAAAACACACACATACACACATACACAGCCTGCTCTCAATTAAAACTTCTAATCATAAAACTTGACTATGTGCTTTCAAGTTGCCTGACAGTCATATTACATTTCATTATTCCATATATATACTTGTAAGCTTCCCCACAAGTATTTCATCCTTTCTTTTTCCTCAAATTCCCAGCCCACTTCCTACTACTTCATTCTCAGCTAATGACCTTACCATCTAGTTCACTGAGAAGATAGGGACAATCAGAAGAGCCTTTCCATGAGCCCCCACAACTATTTGCAGTAATCCCCCTGTATCTGAGCTTATACAGTGTCTTTCTTTACCACACATCTTCACCCTTTCACATTGTGAACTAGAGCTCATCATCTATCACAGTGTTTTGTTTAGCAATTTCCCCTCTCTCTTTTCACCAATTTTCCCTATCCACTGGAATTTTCCATAAGTGCATAGATATGGACTTGTTTCGTAGAAAGACAAAGACAAAGACAAAGGAGCTTTCTTTATATTCCTTCCAGAACTGCTCCATTTATCTCCTGCCTATATTCACTTTTTCCAATTTTCCTTTTCTCATTCACTACTGAACCTCCACCAACAAACTTTCAATGCCACCACTCAACCAAAATGGTTCTTAAGTGGTTCTTCTCAAGGTCACTGATGACTCTCAGTAGGAGAATTCCATGGCTATTTCTCAGGTTTACTTTATTTGATCTACTATCATTATTTGATGTATTTGTGGCTTTGAGGAAATTGTACTTTCTGGGTTTTCCTTCTTTCTAAAAGGATAATTCTTTCATGCACATTAACTGCTTCCTCCCTGTCTCATAATCACAATGCTTGGGCTTGCTGAAGATCAGTATTTGAACTTCTTTTCTATTCTATTTATGCTAATTCCCTTGGTGACTTTTCAATGCCATTTATATGTTAATGCATCCCAATTATATACCTGACATCCAGCTTCACATATACAGCCCCCTTTGACATCTTCACTTGGAATGTCTAAAATATATATAGCTAATTTGCCATATTTAAAACTGAGCTCCTGATCAGTTTACCACACTGTCTCTACACATGTTCTAGCTATAGAATTCTCAAAAAACTTCTGTTAGTGGTAACTCTAACTGCTGAAGACTAATCCTCCACCTGAGCCACTATTATCTTTCATCTGGATTACTACAGTAATCTCTCAAGTGATCTTTTTGCTCTCCCCTACACCCCACCCTGCAGTTCATTGTTAATGTATCAGAATGTTCATGTCAAAAGTGTGATTCTGATCATGTTTCTCTTTTGCATAAAAGATTACCTACCAAAAGGTTTCTATCACACCAAGAGTTGAGAGTCCCTCAATGGCCTATAATTCCAGTCTACATCTTTTATATGGCTACACACTCTCATTTTTCTGGCTTTATTTTATCCTAATTTCTTCCTATATTCCTATTTTTATTTGCTGTACCTGGTACACATCCAGTATAATTTTACCCCATGTTTTTGCTTTCTTCCCTGCCTGCACTGTCATTCCCTGCTTATCTACATGGCTTATTCTTTCATTTCCTTTAACTCCTTACTTAAAAAGCACATTGTCCATAAAAGTTTGTTTAACACATACCACAATCTTTCTTTTTATCTCTTCTCCTCATGTAACATATTACATATTTTGGGTATTTATATTAACTGCCTACTTTACCATAATGTTAACTTCATGATACTTTTTTTTAAAAAGATTTTATTTATTTATTTGACAGACAGATCACAAGCAGGCAGAAAGGCAGGCAGAGAGAGAGAGGAGGAAGCAGGCTCCTTGCTGAGCAGAGAGCCTGATGTGGGGCTTGATCCCAGGACCCTGGGATCATGACCTAAGCTGAAGGCAGAGGCTTTAACCCACTGAGCTACCCAGGTGCCCCATCTTCATGATACTTTTATAGGGGGAGTTTTAACCAATCTTTAAGGAGCAGACAACTTCTATATTACATAATCTGTTCCCAAATGGACAGACAAGGACCACCTCTCAACTTCTCTTATGGTGTATGTGTAATTTAAAAAAAGTTCTTGACAATATCAAAGTATAAAAAAATTCAGTCTTATTTAATAAATAAAGAAAAATCCAAGACCATAAATGAAATATTAATACATTAAATTAATTGCTTTTTTAAAAAAATTATTTCATGATAAAATAGAGTTAAATCTTGATACTAAATGATGATTTAGTATTCACTATAGTAATAGATTAAAGAAGAAAGAACATACGGAGCCCTCAAGTGAGGTAAGAAAAAAATTTGGATCACCTTGGGTGGCTTAGTCAGTTAAATAACCAACTCCTGACTGTCTCAGGTCAGGATCTCAGGGACATGAGTTGGAGCCCTGAGTCTAGCTCTGTGCTCATTGGGGATTCTGCTTGACCCTCTGCCCGTCCCTCTATTTGTGCTCCCTATGTCTCACTCACAGATAAATTAAAAAAAAAAAAATCTAAAAAAGAATCACGATATTGAATAGTCGTTTATGATAGAAATGTGAAATTTTTAATTGAAAGATTTCCTTAATTTGTTAAAAGGTGTTTACCCTTTACCTTCAGCAAACCTCATAACTAATAAAATAATAACAGTATTTCCTTTGAAAACAGGAACAAAATGAGACTTTCTTTTTTCTCTTTAACCTTCCAGGGGTTTTAACCAGTGTAGAAAGGATTATGAATTCAATTTTGAATAGAAGTAGTAAAAGAAAATATTCTTGCCATTGACTTAACCTTAGGGGTAAAAATAAATATTTTTGCTGTGGTTGTAATCTTAAGGTGAAAGTCTCCAGTCTTCAATATGAAGGTTAATGTCAACTATAGATTTTTTTGTAGATAACTCTTATCTATTTGTGTCTCATTTTGCATAGTTTCTATTGTTTTCTCTTCAAATTTTGATATATTTTTCTACTTCAAGATATGATCTTCAATTAATCTCATTTTGTGTATAATTTTATCTCAGATATTATTCTTATTTCTACAATTTGTTTTTTTCTTAACATATTAAAACATGTTAACATGTTTTCAATGTTAAAATGTTAACATTGAAAACATGCTAACATTTTATTTATTTATTTATTTATTTATTTTTAAAGATTTTATTTATTTATTTGACAGACAGAGATCACAAGTAGGCAGAGAGGCAGAGAGAGAGAGGAGGAAGCAGGCTGTCCGCAGAGCAGAGAGCCCAATGCGGGGCTCGATGCCACGACCCTGGGATCATGACCTGAGCCAAAGGCAGCGGCCTTAACCCACTGAGCCACCCAGGCGCCCCATAAACATGCTAACATTTTAAAATACAGCTAGTAATAATGGCTTAATGTCCTTTTCCACAAATCCTAACATGTCTATCAGCTCTGTCAGTTTCCAGTGATTGTTTTATCCTCTCACTAAAGGTCATATTTTCCTTTTTCTTATTGTGACTGGTTCTATTATTGGATGCCAAACTTTTCAAATTTTATAATCAAATGGTACATATAGTTTTGATTTTCTGTAAATAATGTGATCTTTGTTCCAGGAGGATTAGTTAGCTAGAAACATTGAATCCATTTGGGTCTTGCCTTTATGATTTTTTTGGGGTGTTTCCAGAGCAGTGCGAAGTTTCAGGCTCATTATTCCCCATTCTTGAGGCAAGACTCCTGAGTCTTCCACTCAGTGCCTTATTAATCTTGAGATTTTCCAGTCTAGCTCAAGGGAACAGATACTATTCACTACCCTGGGTGAACACCAGACACTGTTCCCTCTAATCTTTTTGAATGTTCTGCTTCCACATCCTCATGTATTTCTTTCACATGCATGAGCCGCTCCTGCTTTTGCTGAATACTCAAAGGGAGATGCACGGCAGATATCTGAAATTTCTACCAGGGCATATCTCTCTTCTCCAAAACTCTCTCTTGTAAATTATAGCCATTTATTTCTCCCTGGGGTCTATACTCAGAGACTTCAATTCAGGGAGTCTTCAGAGCTCTGCAGCAGGCTTGGAAGTTTTCTCAAGTCAATAAGCTGGGATAAGGCTCTTCGGTTTTGCTTCGTTTTCAAGTATCACTGTCTTCTGTTGTCTAATGTTCAGTGTCTTAAAAACCATATTTTTAAATGATTTTTTAAATTTTTTTCAAGATTTTATTTTTATTTTATTTGTCAGAGACAGAGAGAAAGCAGAAGCACTAGAACTGCAGGCAGAACAGGCAGAGGGAGAAGAAGCAGGCTCCCTGTGGACCAAGGAACACGATGTGTGACTGGATTCCTGGACTCCAGGATCATGACCAAAGCCAAAGGCAGAAGCTCAACCAACTGAGCCACCCAGGTGTCCAAATGCATAGAATATAAAATAACAGGAGTGATCTCTAATGTAAACTATGAATGATATAGGTGATTATGATGTGTCAGTGTAGGTTCATAAATTGTAACAAATGTACCATTTAGTGGGGGTTTTGATAATGCAGGACATCATGCCTGTGTGGGGGCAAGGGAGAGACAAGAAATCTCTTTGATGAAGTTTAGAATGTAAGTGAGGTGGGGTGGGGTGAGGTCCAGAACGGATAACTAAGAAAGGATTCCTGAGACATCTTTGGTGCAAAATGGTGGTTTACTAAAGCATGGGGACAGGGCCCATGGGCAGAAAGAGCTGCTGCCCTGGGGTTGTGAGGAGTGGTCCATTATATAGTTGCAAGTTGGGAGGGGGTCAAGGATTGTGTAAACCTCTAAGGAATTTTGGAGCAAGGTTTCCAGAACATAGAGGGGCTAGCTGTTGTTGGGAAAAGGCTATTTATTACTGTCTAATAAAACCTTAGTCATGAGACTTTTCAGATGTCTATTTGTGGGCCATATGCTTGTGTTAAAGTAGACTTACAGGATCCTGCTTGGGGGTGGGGGTGGGTCAGGCTATGATTGCCTTTTGCCCTTAGCAAAGTATTAAGGCAGAGGCAATTGAGTCCCTAGAGGAATGTCACTCTGCCTGTTTCAAGGACTTGTCAGTGAGCTCTAGATAATAAGGAAATTTAATAATTTTTCTTCTGCCTCTGTTTCCCACATCATCTGTATTTCCCTTTCAATTTTGTTGTCAATCTAAAACTGCTCTAAAAAATAGTCTTAATTTAAAAAACAAACAAAAAACCATACACTACCAGAAAAATAGGTAAAAAAGACAAAAGGAGGAAAACAAATTTTAAATATACAAATGTTGTTCAACTTTTTTAAATCAAGAAGCACAAGTTAAAGCAGCAAGTTCTTCCCATCACTTCTTTAAAAATGGCCGGCGGCTTTCTCACATACTATTGGTAAAATATAATTTAATACAATGTTTCTGCAAAAATTTTTGAAAAATACATTTTAAAATATGCAAAAACACCCTCATTGTTATTTGTTTCTTTTCTTTTTTTGTCTGTGCTTTTTGGTTGTTTCCCATAGGATTATAAATCTCTTCCCTGTTATTATATATTCACCATAGCTTGTGTTTTATCTCCTGCAATTTTTAAATATATTTACTCTTTGTTTCCATTTAATTTAATTTAAATTAATTAATTAATTTATTTATAAGATTTTATTTATTATTTGACAGAGAGAGTCACAGCGAGAGAGAGAGAACACAAGCAGGGAGCCTGATGTGGGACTAGATCTAATATACCTTTGGTTACCTAGACTTATTTCTTTTTTTTAGTTTTTTAATTTTTTAATTTTTAGTAGGTTTGCACTCATATCACTTTTGTTATGTTTTTTTTTGTTTTGTTAATTTTGTTTTATTAATTTTATTTTCCTAAGGTTTAATTTGCCTAATGATCTTTAGTCCTGACTATAATAAAATGTACTAAAATTCTTTCAAAAGAATGCTAAAGTTAATGCTATATTGCTAGTTTAGAAAGAGATACCCCTACTAGAGTAGCTTTTATAATAAATTTCCCAGTGGTTTTGACCAATAGTTTATGTGTTTACCTATTTGTTTTGTTTATTTATTTATCTTTTGACTCCTTTCACCCATTTCTCTCACCTCCTACCCTCTGCCTCTGACACCCACCAATCTGTTTTCTATACCTATGAGCTTGGGGTTTTGTTTGTTTGTCATTAGATCTCACATATAAGAGAAATCATAAGGTATTAGTCTTACCCTTTCTGACTTATTGCCTTTAGCATAATGCCCTTGAGGTACACCCATGTTGTCACAAATGACAATAATTCATTCTTTTTTATGGCTGAATAATATCCCTGTATGTGTACGTATGTGTGTGCCTACTTCAGTATAGTTTTCTTCTTTTTTGCCTGATGTGTAATCATGACTCAGGCAGCATTTGGGATGCTTTAAGAAAAAAAAAAAGTCCTATATGGAGCCATAGACTCAGTAAGTCTGTTGGAAGGGGTGAGTTCAGAATGTTCAAATGTAACCATCTTGAACTAAAACCTCTTCTAGACATATATTTCTGAGGCTTTACACATTGAATTTTAGCCAATCTTTCAATGGTTGCATAATTTAAAAAATGTTTCTTCACTAATATATATTAAATTACTGTTTCATCTTTGTTGCTATGAGTTCCTGGAAGTTTTCCATTATTCATTTGAATATATAGTTTATGTGTATCTTTTTTTTTTTCTTGTATTACATGTGCATGGAGTTAGATTTTATTCTATTTATATTATTATTAGTAGTAGTAGTAGTATCTCATGTTTAAATAATGAGGGTTTGCAAGAAAACAAAACAAAACAAAAACAACAACAACAAAAAAAACCAAAAAACTGGAGCACATTTTCAAACTTCCTGGCTTTTTCAAGCATTTGCTATCTGTGATATCCTCCTACACTCTTTGAACTGAAGGTCCACTGTCTTTGTCCTACTCATTTTCAATGCTGTAGTTAGTATTTGTTCACTGTGTGTGCCATTTTCCTTTGTAAGAGAGTATGAGCTTGATATATCTGAAATTCTCAGGAGGGTATGCTGAAATAGCAATATTCAATCCTCTATACCTGCTCAGAGATTTTGGCATTGCAGTTAGCCTCTGTGAGGAATCTTCCCAGTTTCACTAGTTAATTCTCATTGCATCTATGCAGATTTCCACTCAGGGTAAAACACATTATATTAAGTGGTAATAATTTTTTGGCTTTGGTGGAGGGAGAAGTATTTCCATAATCTCTGGTTATTTTTGTATTGTATTTTCACTCTCCCAGCTGCTATTCTATTGTTGTTGCTTTGGTGATTTGGTTAACCTCATCTTTACTCTGAGAATTTTTGAGATTCTTATTGCCTACTTTTTTTTTTTTTTTAAGATTTTTATTTATTTATTTGACAGAGAGAGAGAGAGGGAGGAAGTGTACAAGCAGGGGGAGCTGCAGGCAGAGGGAGAGGGAGAAACAGGCTCCCCAAGGAGCAGGGAGCCCCATGCGGGACTCGATCCCAGGACCCCGGGATCACGACCTGGGCTGAAGGCAGACGCCCAACCGACTGAGCCACCCAGGCGCCCTATTGCCTACTTTTTGAAGGAAGTAATGAGTACTTTTTTTCCCTGTCATGTTGACTTTGTTGGATTTTAGAAGGAATTTGGGGATAATTTAAAAACAGGCAAGTTCACTCTATGTATAATTTTAACAAAAAAAAAAATTTAAAAGAGAAAAAGAACATTTAAAATCTATCAATAACCATAGCAAGAAATACTATTATGCAGGAATAAATTGAATGAAGGGAAGGTAATATATTTATGAGAAAATATTGTAAAGCTACTTACTGAAAGAAATAAAAGAATGCTAAATGAGTGAAGACACAGACTGCGTTTGTGGGTGGCTAACCTCAGCATTGTAAAGATGCCAGTTCTGGCCAAGAAAATCTATTCATTCATTGAATTTCACAGAATTTGATTAAATTTTTCCTGAAATGTATGCAAGGGTGAAAAAAGCCAAGATTAGCTAAAACATTGATAAAGAAGACAAAAGGAAGTTTATGAACACTTACTTTTATGATGGTTTCTGTATGATTACAAAATTATGTTTCATATTTGTTAGTAATACACAAAATAAAATTTATGTCTACCAACATGGTAAATTTATTCAAGCAAGGGTTGGATTATCACAAAACTGAAAAAAATGTTTATTTTAGTGAAGTAAAGGTGAGAAATAGGATTATAAACATATTTGAGAGACTTCAACTTCTTTTGTAATATTTCAGTTCTTTAACAAATATCGGAATTAAAAAATGGCAAAATGTCTAAATCAGAGTGATTATTCCTAATGTGTTAGTTATGTTTTCTCCTCCTATGCCCCCTTCTTTTCTTTCTTCTTCTTCTCTCTCTTTTTCTCTGTCCATCCCTCTCTCTCTCTCTTTTCCTTGTGCAGTAGGAAATGTGATTTTTTGGGGGGAAGGAGTCAAATATACCTTAATTATTCAGGTTTTTCCCCCCATTGGTCAGCAGGGAATGATCCTGATTTTAAAAGAAAAAGAAAATGTTTATATTGTTCTATTTCCCTCTTCTAATTTCCTGTTTTGATTTTGGTGATAGTGTGGATGAAATCTGTGAAGAGAATTTATGAGGAGAAAATAGCTGTTAGCACCAAAATGATAGCTTCCAGTAAGTGTCCTTACAATATGCATTGTGCAAAATGGCAGGGTTGAACTTTTAATTTAGGTTTAATTTTTTTTTTAAAGTACAACAGTAAATTCTAGACCACCAGACACCAAAATCCATAATGAATAACCACTTTGGCATTATACTTCAATCACTATAAAGCTATTTATTCTTAAAAGGAGGCAGAGGGTATAATATTATCTAATCAGTCTAGGTAAACATTATTTACACAGAGAAAAACTACTTGTTGGGGATTCTGTGAACATTTTTAGAAGTTGTGCTTGAGACAGAGTAATGGCAACACAAATAATATGGTTGATAAGGAATAACTTCCTCAATTGGACTAACTGAAAAGGTTATCACTGAAGTGGAGCTCAATAGTTACACTAAGATAAAATGGATCTTTCTGAAGTGGGTGAGGTTACTTTATTGCCGGTGAAATTTTAAAAAAGTAGACTATTAGAAACAATGCCAGTTTATACATTATGTTTTAGATGATCTAAAAGATGTTTAAAACTGACATAACACAAACAGTAAGTGACAGTTGATCCAGTTTCTCACATAGCATGTTAGAAATATCTGTGGAGACAAAAATAAAAAAGAAACACATTAAGTATTTTCAGTGACTTCCAAAATTTTTAAGCATGTCCCTGTAGGAGAACTCCTCATGGCACCTTGACCAACTTGCACATATCCATATAGACCTCATGGGCAGGAATATGAACCATAACTGATCAGAGTTTTGGCAGAATGCTTTGTGATACTACCAGTACCCAAGAAGACACAAAGGCATGTAAAGAACAACTACAAGGGCATCCTGCTCACATCCTTCATCTGGATTCCCTAGGAGATTAACATGAGACAGTTTCTTACCACCTTCTGGGTTCTGATGAGATACGAGGCTTTCAGAGCTTCACACTCAGAATGAAACTTCAAAACATAAAACCGTTCAGCTGCAGTCTAGAATGAGCCCCTCGGCAACAAGGTATCCCCCTCCCATGTTTTATCCATTTGGCTCCTTTGGTTTTAGGGTCATCCTCTTTGGTGTTGGGACAAAGACAATGGGAAGCTAGCTCCTTTAGCTAATCTTTTTTCTCTCCAAGTAAGTAATAAAGTAATAAAGTCTTTGAATATAAAAGTGACTCATTGTCTTTTTACTGATAAAATTAGTCAAATCTTGGTCTGACCTTGTCTTATATGCCCTTGATAGAGTCAAATTAAGAAATTCATTTCACATCATTGAAACAGGACAATGGATCATCTTCCCAGCCTTGAAACAGTCAAGTTATTTAGTCTTGCTTTATGAATCTTCACATTCTAGCCCTGTAACCAATGCCCTGCTGAACACATGCACACACACACACACACACACACACACACACACACACACACACTCAACACATTATATCTATAACACAGTCCCTGAATGATCCCTGACTTCTTGAGTTCTTACCTCCCATTTAAATGCATAATTTTGTCCAGAGATATAGCTCTATCGAGTGTCATTTCTCCTGGGAATTGAAATATTGTCCTTAAAATACAATTCTTGCATGTAAGTCCCAATATTTATGTCAAATAGTGCTGAATATGAGTACTTAACTGCAGTAAATACCTCAAAAACCTGTTAGACTATATAAGTTCTAGCTTAATTTAATTTCTATTTTTATTGCTATATTTTCATGCACAGAATAGTACTGGGTACATTATAGGTTCTCAATTATAATCTTTGATTGACTAAAAGAAATATAGAATGATGTGACATAACGTTGCACACAAGGAGAATTTAAGCCAGAGCATGGCAAAAACTTGTCAGTATTTTAGAAAGCTGCTGTCCTATTTTCAGTCTTCTGAATTAAAGTGAGAAAGAATGACACTACCAAAAGGAGTTTACATGGCGTCTTCAATGCCTTGGAGTATTGTACTGGATAAGGAGTAAAAAGTGTATCTGGAATGAGTTTAAATGCTCAAAGTCGATCAAATACCTTTATAAAGAGAAAGAACTAGGGAGGCCTGAGTAGCTTAGTTGGTTAAGCATGAGGCTCTTGATTTCCACACAGGTCACGATCTCAGCGTCATGAAAACAAGCCCTGCATAGGACTCTGTGCAGGGCATGGAGCCTGTTTTAAAATTCTCTGTCTCTCCCTATGACCCTACTCCCCTGTTTGTGCATGCTCTCTCTCTCTCTCTATATATATATATATATGTGAAAGAAAAAGGAGGAAAGAAAGAGAATTAGTATCAAAAGTTGTGTATAGATAGGGAAACTGAGAAAATGGCAGAAAACTACATTAGGAAAGCCAATCTCTATGTTATTTAACATTTTCTATGAGTATATATTACCTATTCAATTTACAAAGTATCAAATATGTTTATAAATGATTTGATTGTAACATTCCAGGGCTAAATAAAATAAATTTTAACTGGGAAATGAACATGAAATTCTATTGAAAAAAGGAAGTTTTATGGAAGACAATAAGCTCAGTTTGTGCGAATTACTAAAAATGACTACTAAAACCAACAACTATATTGGTACAACTCTGTTGGTTTGCAACTCCAGGAATTCCCCAAGTGACATTTGAAATTGACCTCCATACATGCAGGGCAAGGAGAGACTGAATAAAGAGACAGACCACTCCAAATTGGGAGGGGCCAGGTTTAATAAGCATAGGAATTTACATACTAGGCTTTCCTTCAAGGGACACAGGACAAGTAAATCTCTGCCAGTAAATCCACCAGCCAGAACCTTAAAAGTTTATATAGAGCTTTAACAAGATTCAGTTACCTGAATAGTCCAAATAGTCCCAACACCTCCTTATACTTTTAAGGCTGCATTTTTGAAGCAGCTGCTAGTAGGGAAACAGTGGTCTGAACAGACACTCCAAGGACAGGGAAGAGGGTAAAGAGCCTCTGATTGCCTGGGTCCAGCTTGTGGGTCAACCAGCAGTCCCATCCTCTCAATGACCTCCTCTAACACTCAGATCAAAATATCAGTACCAATTTTGACATATCTAGACATATCTTGATTTTATCAAGCAAAATTGCTATTTTCCACTTCTGGAAATATTCATATATATCTGAGTGTCAGGTTTCAAAGCTATATAATAAAAAAACTAATTGGGACGATATATAAACAGCCATAAAAACAAAAAATAGATAAAGCTTAAAGAAAATGATATATAAGAAGGTGTAAAACATTGAAAAGTCTTACATACAATTTCAATAAATTTAAAAATATTAATCCTCATTTGTAAAGTTTGATAGCAGCTTGTAAGATAAGTGCAAAAGGAGCATATTGAGTGAATCACTGTGTACAAAAAGTAGTGGAGACATTTATAAAGGGAAGAAAGTAAACATCAAGAGTTGAACATGTCTTTAAATTCCAGCTTACTATGTTGTGCATTCATACAACGGATCACACACTTATTTTAGTCTTTGTGTTTTTTCAGTATTTGATAAATCTGAATTTAGAACATTCAGAGCATACTAAATCTATAGGTACACAAATGTTGCACAACAATGCATATATTGTTGTTATGTATTTCCTTTGCTAGTATTTTATATTTATTTACAGATGTAAATAAGTTTTAATTTATTTTTTATTTTTATTTATTTATTTATTTATTTACTTATTTATTTATTTGCTTTAGTTGCCATTACTTTTATCCATTCAGCTTCACTATGTCTCATATTTTTCTTCTTGAACCAGGCACGGTTATGTCTCTAAAGATGAAAGAACTGTTTTCCTTTTCTCTTCCTTTGCTTTGCAAATTAAGTCATCCTGACATTTAGTAGTTTGCTTAAATAATATTGATAGTACCTTAAGGAACAAGTACCATTATATTGTAATGTCCTAAACAAAGTTGCATTGCATGTAGAGTTCCAACTCAAGGAGGAGAAAGGGTACACTTTGTCTTGGTTGGATGAGTCTGAGAGAGACACCTGCTGGCTACATTTGAATAGCTACTCTGGGAAATTTTTTATCAGAATCAGTAGTTCTTTTTAAAGTACAGTCAGGGGCACCTGGGTGGCCCAGTGAGTGGGGCCTCTGCCTTCTGCTTGGGTCATGATCTCAGGGTCCTGGGATGGAGCCCCACATTGAGCTCTCTGCTCGGCGGGGAACCTGCTTCCCTCCTTCTCTCTCTCTGCCTGCCTCTCTGCCTACTTGTGATATCTCTCTGTCAAATAAATAAGTAAAATCTTAAAAAAATAAATAATAAAAATAAAGTGCAGTCAGGAGAAAGAAAAAAGATATGGCAAAAATATCTGAGGACATTGCCAGAATATAACTCATTAAAATAATTTTGATAATTAGATTAACAAGTTCATGAAAAGACAAGCATATACATTATAGTAAAGTGTTTTAGTAATGCTCATCGACAATGTCTGTCCTTTTAAATAATAACAACTGGAAAAAAAAGTCACATATAATATAATCATCCAATCCAGTTCTTCTCTAATATTTGTTTTCTTATAAATGCCTAATTAGTATCTACTGACATATTACTATCTATTGACATATGTATTTTTATCCTCTTGGATGTTAATTTCCAATCCATTCTCATTGTACTACATGAGGATATCATGGTATGTATTCCCACTATAGTTATATTTACATGTTTTTATGTGTGATAAAATAGTGCTATGCAAGTACACTTATATATTGTGAATTATTCTCAAAATTTCAATTGATTAAATAAACATAAAAATACACACTTAAATGATTATTGTGTTCACCTTCAATTGTTTCTATACTTATCATTTGACTAGATACAAATTTTTTAGTAATACATGAGACAAGACAAAATAATTGACAAAATATGAATATAATCAAGTGAATAAAATGCATCCAAGACCTTGCCTGAACCTTATCATTGCTCTGTTGAAAGACGAGGTATAGAACTATTTGAATACATAATTTTCAGCATTCTAACATTCTATCCTTTCATTATTTTAGCCCTATATAACTCTATCTTTACATTAATACTGCCTATCCATATTTCCATCTTTTTATTTTAATATCTACAGACTATCCTAACTCACCTCCAACCTCTTTCCATGCAGAATACACTCTTTAATCACACCCATATGTCTTATTTCTTCTCCTCTCACTACCCTTATTCTGCTTGCCCCTACTCCTGGCTGAATTTGGCTATACCTTTCTCTGATTTTAATCTTAGCCCAAACTGGAGGGCATATTAGAGAAAAATATTTAATTTGAAATGTTGAATCTGTGTGGTCTTCACATTCAGCTAACACTTCAGCACTTTTTAGCATTAATCCTTTTTTGTGTATCTGACATTTTACATTTTTGTAGTTATTTCACAGTAGTATTTTAGTGGTATTGTGGTTATTTTAAATCTCTCTCTTTCACTCTTACTCATTCCTCCCTTTGTTGAAAATCTTGCCTACTACTTCACAGGGAAAACAGAAGCTATTATTTATCAACTTTAATTTAACCCATCTGTTTAGCAAATATTTATTGTGCTCCTCTCTCTTTTGGACATATAGCAATGGAAAAGTATTGTTCTGGGCCCTTGGAATTAATGAGGAAGATTGATATGGCAGACTTCTAGTTGTCCCTCATTATCTCCCTTTTCCATTATAATTGAGTTTAACTGATGCATGACCATTTAGTGGTGTTTACAGATGCAGGGTGGAATAATTGGTATTTTAAATTTTATTTCACCTTTATTTTCAAATTTTATATAATTAATCTATATTAGTTGTATAATTCATAGAAGTCTTTGAGAAACAGAAATTAATGGCTAATTTGTAAATCTGATTAGGGGCCAAACACTATGTTAAATGCTGCATATGGATTATTTTGTTTAGTCCTAGTCACATGCTGATGAGGGTATGGAGATCACCCAGTAGGCAGGTCTGTGTAAATATAAGAGCAAAGTTGAGATTTATAGGGGTTAAGTACTTAGCTCAAGGTCAAATATCCAGTGAAGATATGGACCTGCAGTATGAATATAGGAAAATCTGGCCAAGAGACACACATAATTAATCTTAACAAGAGTAGGGATTTCTCAGTATCATAGAATTTCTAAAATATAAATTTATCTTTCGCTGTATCTACTAAAAAGTTCTAAACAGCTTCTCCACTTTCATGTCACACAAAGGCACTTAAAATTTAGAGCAAAACTTTGATGTGTCCTAAAAGACTCAACAAGTTATTGTTACTATTTACTCCAACCAACATCTTATTAAACCACTATCTCCTAGACTCCAGCCACATGGGTTCTTTGTCATGTTTGTTCAATGAATGCAACATGATCTCTTCTATGGCAAATCCCTTGGCATGTGATATCCTTTCTATCTAGAAAGATCTTTACAACCTTGTGTCTCTATCCTGTTTCACCTCTTATATGTCATTAAATCTATTGGTATGATTATAAAATAAAATATCTTAAACTTTTTATTTTAAGGTAATTGTATATTCCTGTGCAGTTCTAAGTGATAATAATACAGAGATATCCTGTCAACTCTTCACCGATTTTCCTCCATTGATAATTTGTGTAATTAAATATACTACCACAACCAGGAAATCAACATTGACACAATACACCAACATCATTCAGTTTTCACCAGTTTCATTTGTACTCATTTGTGTGTATATATTTCTATATAATCTTATCATATGTGTGTAGAGTCATGTGACTATAATTATGGACCATAGCCAACATACAGAACAATTCTACCACAAGGATCTCTCATCATATCCTTCTATAGCCACAGCTACCTCTCTTCCTCCTACCTTTATAATACCTGGCAACCACTAACTGTTCTCCATCTTTACAATATTATAATTTGAAGGATATTACTTAAATGGAATGTGTGCAAGCTTTTAATTTTTTCTTTATTGTTTTTTGATAATATACTTTTTGATTTTTAGGATACCTTTAGATTTACAGGAGAGTTATGAAGGTGGTTCAGGAGAATTCTGATATGCCTGCACCACTTCTCCTATTTTTAACATCTTACACTAATAAATTATAATTGTTATAATCAATGAAATAATATTGATACATTAACATTATTGTAGATGTTTTATTCATATTCATTAGTACTTACCTACATGTCGTCCATTTTTTCTGTTCGAGGATTCCATCCAGAATGCCACATTACATTTATTATTTTTTTAAAGATTTATTTATTTATTTATTTGACAGACAGAGATCACAAGTAGGGAGAGAGGCAGGCAGAGAGAGTGAGGAAGGGAAGCAGGCTCCCTGCTGAGCAGAGAGCCCGATGTGGGGCTCAATCCCAGGACCCTGGGATCATGTCCTGGACAGAAGGCAGAGGCTTTAACCCACTGAGCCACCCAGGCACCCCCCACATTACATTTAGCTGTCAATTCTCCTTAGGTTCCTGGCTGTGACAGTTTCTCAGAAATTTTGTTATACCCTGAGGAGTACTGCTCAGGTATTTTGAAGAATGTCTCTCAGCTGGATTTGTCTGATGTTTTTTTCTCATGATCCGACTGGAGTTAATGAGTTTTGGTGGGAAGAACACAAAGGTAAAGTATCATTTTCATCACATTATATCAGGCCTACATGCTATCAATATGACATCACTGCTGATACTAATCTTAATCATCTGAGGTTGTATTTGTCAGGTTTCTCCATTGAAAGTTTTTTTTTTTTTTTCCCCCTTTTCCTTTCCCCTGGGGAAGTCACTATGTGTAGCCAACCCTTAAGAAGTGGGAATTATGCTCCACCCCCTTAAAGGGGTGTATGTATATGTATGTATATGTATATAAGCTATATGTATTTTTTTTGTCTTGGAGATTTGTCTCTTCTTCCCCATTTATTTATTCAGTCTTTTTCTTAATTATTATAAACTCATGGATACTCTTTTCATATTTTGGTTTATATTCCAACACTATTTTTGTTGTTGTTGTTGTTCTTTAAATTGTTTCAGTTTTGGCCATTGGAATTTCCTTTGGTTGGTTCCTGTGTCCTTTTCATATACTCCCATTATTGTGTGTGTTCATTTGCTCCTTATTGTTGTTGTTGTTGATTCCTTATTTGCTGCCAATACAAGATATTCTAGGCTCATCCTTTATATTTACTTCATCACCCTCAGAATTAGTCATTTATTCAAGGAGCCCTGTTCCTCTTATTGGACAATAGTACTAGGGGCTAAAATCTAGGTGCCAAGTTTGCTCATTATGTTTGTAGATTTCAACAGTTTGTCCCATTTTATTGGTGGGTACCATTTTATTGGTATTTCATTAGTGTGGGTATATCATAGTTTGTTTAATTATTTACCTGTTAAAAGACATCTAGGCTATATTCAGGTTTTGGCTAATAAATCTATTAGGAACATTCATATTTTTTAGATTAAATGCCCAAGAGAGCAATTTCTGGATCATATGGTTAGTGCATTTTTAGTTTTACAAAAGTCTAGCTAAATGTTCTCTGGAGTGACTTTATCATTTTACATTCCATTCCCACTAGCAATTTATGAGTAAACCAGTTTCTCTGTATCATTGCCGGCATTTGATGTTATTTATTTTTAAGCCATTTTGATAGATGTGTGGTGATATTTTATTTTGGTTTTACAATAATATTTTATTTATATACAGTTGAGAAATAGAGGAGAATGGAAGGAAGAGTGAGAGATGGAAAGAAGAGTGAGAGAACCCATGCACATGTGAGTCAGTAAGACTACCACTGATTGTTAGTTATATCCTGATTTTAGAAATGTTACAAACTGAAAGAAAAATGTGGACCACAAAATCAGTAATAAGTAGTGAACATCTCTTCCTTTTTCATATGTCAGGTAAAAGGCCTTTTTTTTTTTTTTTTTTTCTTCACAGAAGCTTTGCCTGATCTGCAAGCTTGTTGAGGTCACCTACTTATAGTAGTTATATGTTGATTTTCTCCATACTATTAATAACATTTTGTAATTAATCATATCACAATGTATTTATTTATTTATTTATTTAAAGATTTTTATTTATTTGACACTGAGAGAAACATAATAAGAGAGAGCATAAACAGGGGGAATGGCAGGCAGAGGGAAAAGCAGGCTCCCCACTGAACAAGGAGCCCGATGCATGGCTTGATACCAGGACTCTGAAATCATGACCTGAGCTGAAGGAGGATGCTTAACCAACTGAGCTACCCAGGTACCCCATCACAACATATTTAATTGATGTGTCCCTTTTCCTTATTGGACCCAAAACTCTACAAGGGTAGAGACTGTACCTCCTCTATTTACCATATTATTTCCAACATCTACTCCAAGTTTTAGTAGTTCCTTAAAACTAAGGAAGGCATGTGATCTGATGAGCATGGGGTGTTATACGCAGCTAATGAATTACTGAACACTACATCAGAAACAAACTATGTACTATATGTTGGCTAATTGAACTTAATAGAAAAATAAAAAAATAAAACTATTGTTAAATTAATACATAGAAATATTCTTCACTATGTAATGATGTTTTCAATCAAGTAATTTAATGTTCTTAAAGTTCTATTTACTTATTTGCAAAATGGAAATAGATTTAGATCAATTCTAAGACTCTAGACTTTCAGTTACACAGAGAGGGGTGATAAGCAAAAGAAATATAAAGAGATCATCTTTATTTTCAAACTCAATACTGTTAAAAAAATAAATACCATTTAAAGTTATCAATAAAGGATACTATCTTCACATGTTTCTAGAAACAAGGCTAAACAATTTTTTTCTCTTTGTGAAAATTACCTTAATCCCATCCTCAGCCTGGTTGAATCTGCCAGGACATCTTTGATTAAGTTGTCTTGTCTTCCCAGGAGGCTTCAGTCTCTAAGTACATTGGGGAAGGAGGCAGTAGTTCCTGTTGTTTTTATATCCATCTTAAAATGAAGACAGTACTAGAAACAAAAAACAAGACACTCTGGTATCTAGTAAATATTTTGTTTGATGGAATCTACCAATAAGGAAAACCTTGTCAAAACAGAGTAGTTTGGGGGGCACCTGGGTGGCTCAGTGGGTTAAAGCCTCTGCCTTCAGCTTGGGTCGTGATCCTAGGGTCCTGGGATCCAGCCCCATATGGGGCTCTCTGCTCAGCCGGAAGCCTGCTTCCTCCTCTCTCTCTGCTTGCTTCTCTGCCTACTTATGATCTCTGTCTGTCAAATACATAAATAAAATCTTTAAAAAAACCAGAGTGGTTTTGAATTTTGTTAGTTATGGATCTATAGTTATAAAATATTTCACAATCATTTTTAAGTATGGAGGTCAATACAAATTAATTTCAGTGTATTTATTGAAAACAGTTCCATGGCACAAATTTATTGCCAAACTTATGACTAGTGGAATAAAAATTAAATTATGGGCCATAATACAGGAGAGCCAATGCATTAAAATCTGATGTTCTTGACATGTCCCCAATAAAAGAGAATGTAATAAATCATACTCAATATAAAATATTAATCAATAAATGACACCTATGGGTTTTTTAATAGGAAAGTAAACTACAATCATAGTAAAAGGGCATGTGTCATGATGAAAGCATTTTCAAATTACATATAGAATATTCTTCTAACAATTTGTAATGTGTTCAAGGAATTTTCATTCATTTTTGTTATATAATTGCATATTTTGAATAAAAATTGTTAGAGTATAATTTAGTCTTTGTATATTGAAATAACAAGGGATATGGAAATATTAGTTTATATGATCAATATAAATAGTCTAACTGGATAACTCAGGCCAAATTACTTCATATTTAAATAGTCTAACTGGATAACTCAGGCCAAGTTACTTCATATTTGAATTTTATCAATGTAGGTGACTTTTTCTTTCTTCTCAATTTTGTCTTAGGGAGCTCTGATGGATTCATCCCTCAAAGTCCAGTTTCCACCCTTGTACAAACAGAATGTCACTCTTCTACAATCTATATGCCTAGTTTACTCTTATATGGCTACATTATGTCCAGTTGACTACAACTTTCATGTAACAGCCTTAAAGAAAACTGCCCTTGAATCTCTTTATTTCCACAGACTGGGAAAATAATGGTTTATATCTCATAAGGAAAATGTGAGAATTAAATAAGATAATTTACAAAAAATCGAGAATAAAAGCAATCATTATACGTTATTATACTAGTATTAGCCACATAACAGTTATTAATGTTTTTCTTATTAGACCTTATTAAATAAAAATGGTAAGTTGGCAGCTTCGAGGAAAATGTAAATGGAATGAGGGCAGAATTCCCTACACATTATAAAATGTGTTCCCAAATTTGACTTTGAATCTCCTGCTAGCCAAAACAAAGAAATTGTGACTAGTTGCATAATTTTCTGTGTCTGTGAGAAAATGATGTGCTAAGAAGAGATAAGGATTTTAAATACTCACATTGTAATTCTGTCATAGACTTTTCATAAATGTATAGTAAGTTTTGCATCTGCTTTTATTCCTCTATCAATATAATTTGAGGTAAAACTTCAAAGCTTAATGAGGTGAAATCAGTCCTGTTGGAGTCAATGGAAATGAAGTACAGCAGAGTGTATAAGGAGAGTGACCTACTTTTGAATCTAGGTTTGGCCTCACCTGTGGATTTCCACAAGTTACTTACCTCAAGCAAATATAAAGCCTCAGACTCCTTTGAAGACTAAGAATTCACATTCATTTGGTGTCCAAAAGAGTTTATAAAGTGGAATGAAATTATTTATATTACTTATTTATATCAGGTTAGGAGCCAGGTTTTCCAGAGGAGTCAGAACAGATTCCTCCTCATAATAGCAAGGCAAGTTTCTTATGACTGGAAGAATCTTCTGCAGAAATAATAGGTCTTCATAGGGAACTAAGGACTTAGAATGCCTGAAGATGCTGCATGGTTCCTGATTTGGATGGTTGTCTTGGTAGTTTTTCACTTATTTTTCCATTTAGGAAAATTTGTGTCATCTGTCTTTGTCAGTTGATGTCTTTCCATCGATCTGCCATTGACCTCAAAGGTTGGTGTCAGAATACAGATTAGCACAAAGACTTAGAACCTTAGTATTAGGTTGATTAGGAGGAACTGGGAACTACAACAAGAATGCTTGGGAAAGAAACTGATATTAGATGGCTAGGATTGCATCCAGACCATTTTAAACTAAGAGCCTATAAATATTTAGCAGTGGTGAAATATTGTTTCAGAAGAATATGACCATTATTTCCCATGACAGGTTTGCACGCCAGTTTAAAAATAAATTGTTGTCCAAATGGTAAAATTCACATTTCTCCTTTAGATTCTAGTCTCCATTGGCTTTAATCAAAGAAGCAGAGATGCCTAAATGTTTCCAACAGAGACTGAAACCAAGAAGCACTAGACCAGGAATCCAATAGGAAAGAAAAACAAGAACTAAAACTGTGGATTCTCATGTTTTTGTGCATAAATACTTTGGGTGTTAATGTTAAAAATATTGGTGTGTCAGAGCACTCCCACAAGTCCATCCTCTCTGAAATAGAATTTTGCCATAAATTAAAATTTACAGGAGGTGAGAGGTTGCTTGACTTTAACCTAGTCGAAACTCCTGGAGAGTGGAAAGGAAAGAGGCAGATTGCAGAGTAAGGAAAAGAAAATTTCAAGTACAAGAATTAGTATTAACTGTGTTTTTTAAAAGTGTTTTATTTAATTTTTTTTATCATGATAAGTGTACTCTTTAACCTTCATCACTTATTTCACCCTCTCCACCTCCCCTTTGGTAGCCATCAGTCTATCTTTATAGTTAACGGTCTGTTTCTTTGTTTCTCTCTATCTCTCTGGTTTTTTTTCCCTCCTTTCGCTCATTTGTTTTATTTCTTAAATTCCATAGATGAGTGAAATCATGTGGTATTTCTCTGACTTCTTTCGATTAGCCTTATACTCCGTAGTATCACCCGTGTCATAGCAAATGGCAAGATTTCATTCCTTTTTATGACTGAATAATATTCGTGTGTGTGTGTGTGTGTGCATGTATATATGCACACATATGTGTATGGTATATAATACCATTTATTCTTTATCTATTCATCTGTTGATGGACACTTGGACTGCTTCAATGGTTTGGCTATTGTAACTGATGCTGCAATAAATATAAGGGTGCATATATCCTTTTGCATACATGGTTTTGAATTTTGGGGGTAAGTACCCAGTAATGCAATTACTGGATATTAGGATAGTTCTATTTTAAATTTTTGAGCAAACTGGATATTATTTTCCATAGTGTTATACCTGTTTCCATTCTCAGCAACAGTGCAAATGGGTTCCTTTTCTCCATATCCCCACCAATATTTGTTGTTTTTTGTGTTTTTGATTTTAGTCATTCTGACCAGTAGGAGCTGATATGTCATTGTCACTTTTATGGGCATTTCCCCCGATGAGGGATGTTGATCATCTTTTCATGTGTCTGTTAGCCATCTGTATGTCTTCTTTGGAGAAATGTCTGTTGATCTCTTCTGCCCATTTTTTAATTGTATTGTTTGTTTTTTGGGTGTTGAGTTGTATCAGTTCCTCATATATTTTGGGTACTAACCCTTTATCAGATATGCCATTTGCAAATATCATCTCTCATTCAATAGGCTGCCTTAAGTTTTGTTGATTGTTTCCTTTGTTGTGCAGAAGCTTTTTATTTTGATGTTGTCCCAATAATTTATTTGTGCTTTTATTGCTTTTTCCTTAGGAGACGTATTTAAAAAAAAAATTGTTACAGCTGATTTCAGAATTACTGCCTGTGTTCTCTTTAAGGATTTTAAAAAATTTAATTTAAAATTTTTTCAGTTTTTTTCAAAATTCATTGTTTATGCACCACACCCAGTGCTCCATGCAATACGTGTCCTCCTTAATGCCCACCACCAGGGTCCTCCAAAACCCTGTTTGTTTCTCAGAGTCCGCAGTCTCTCGTGGTTTGTCTCCCCCTCTGATTTCTTTAAGGATTTTTATGGTTTTAGGTCTCACAAGTCGTTAGTTCATTTTAAAGTTTATTTTTATGCATGGTGAAAGAAAGTGGTCCAGTTTTATTCTTTTGCATGTAGCTGTCCAATTTTCCCAATGTCATTTTTTAAGAAGAATTTTTTTATTTATTTCAGAGACAGAGAGAGCAGGAGCAGGGAGAGGGACAGAGGGAAAGGAAGTAGACTCCCTGCTGATCAGGGATCCTGAGGCCAGACTCAATCCCAGGACCCCAGGATCAGGACCTAACGTAAAGTCAGATGCTTAACCAACAGAGCCACCCAGGCACTCCCTAATACCATTTTTTGAAGAGACTTTTCTTATGGTGTATTCATTCCTCATTTGCCAAAGATTAAGTTTGAGATTATTTCTGGGTTTATTTCTGGATTTTCTATTCTCTTCTACTGATCTATGTGTCTATTTTTATGGCAGTATCATACTGTTTTCATCCTACTGCTTTATAATATAATTTGAAATCTGTATTAACTGTGTTTTAATATGCATGAATAGCTAATGTCCGTGTTGACATTTTTTAATGGAATGTGAACATGCAATTTGATGACTTATGAAACTATAATGTGTGTATAAATATATATATGTTATAATCATACACATGCTTTTTTTTTTACTTTTTAAAAAATTTTATTCAGAGTACAGGATCTTAGAAATTATTTTTTTAACTTTATTTAAGCTTTATTTAAACATATAATGTAACCCCACCACCCTCTCCCAACCCCTCTTCCCCCCACCACCCTCAGTTTGTTTTATGACATTAAGAGTCTCTTTTGGTTTGTCTCCTTCCCGATCCCATCTTCTTTCATTTTTACTTTTCCTACCACCTTAACTCCCACCCCCATTGCATCTCCACTTCCTCATATCAGGGAGATCATGTGGTAGTTGTCTTTCTCCAGTTGACTTATTTCGCTAAGCATAATACGCTCTAGTTCCATCCATGTCGTCGCAAATGGTAAGATTTCATTTCTTTTGATGGCTGCATAGTATTCCATCGTATATATATACCACCTCTTCTTTATCCATTCATCTGTTGATGGACATCTAGGTTCTTTCCATAACTTGGCTATTGTGGACATTGCTGCTATAAACATTTGGGTACACGTGCCCCTTTGGATCACTACGTTTGTATCTTTAGGATAAATACCCAGTAGTGCAATTGCTGGGTCATAAGGTAGCTCTATTTTCAATTTTTTGAGGAACCTCCATGCTGTTTTCCAGAGTGGTTGCACCAGCTTGCATTCCCACCAACAGTGTAGGAGGGTTCCCCTTTCTCCACATCCTCGCCAGCATCTGTCATTTCCTGACTTGTTCATTTTAGCCATTCTGACTGGTGTGAGGTGGTATCTCATTGTGGTTTTGATTTGTATTTCCCTGATGCCCAGTGATGTAGAGCACTTTTTCATGTGTCTGTTGGCCATCTGGATGTCTTCTTTGCAGAAATGTCTGTTCATGTCCTCTGCCCATTTCTTGATTGGATTATTTGTTCTTTGGGTGTTGAG
>RCUC01148247.1:0-34876 GCA_003697995.1 Taxidea taxus jeffersonii
TTTATTTAGGGGCGCCTGGGTGGCTCAGTTATTAAGCGTCTGCCTTTGGCTCAGGTCATGATCCCACAGGTCCTGGGATCGAGCCCCACATCGGGCTCTCTGCTCAGCAGGGAGCCTGCTTCTCCCTCTCCCACTGCCTCTGTCTGTGTTCCCTCTCTCGCTGTGTCTCTGTCAAATAAATAAATAAAAATCTTTAAAAAAAAAAAGATTTTATTTATTTATTTGAGAGAGAGAGCATGAGAGGAGAGGTCAGAGGGAGAAGCAGACCCATCATGGAGCTGGGAGCCCGATGTGGGACTGGATCCTGGGACTCCAGCCCCATGACCAGAGCTGAAGGCAGTCACTTAACTGACTGAGCCTCCCAGGCACCCCTGGTTTCTGGATTCTTTTCAAATATACTCAGCTTCGGTTTGCTATCATGAGTCGTTATGAGGGGGAATTCAAGGTTGTTATTGGGGCGTCTGGGTGGCTCAGTGGGTTAAGCAACTGTCTTCCGCTCGGGTCATGATCCCAGAGTCCTGGGATCGAGCCCCATGTCAGGTTCCTTGCTCGGCGGGAAGCCTGCTTCTCCTTCTCCCTCTGCCTGCTGCTCTGCTTGTACTCTCTCTCTCTCTCTGTCAAACGAATAAATAAAACAAACAAAAAAAAAGAGGTATCTGAGGTGGAGACTTTTTTTTAATATACATAGGAGTCCATGCAGGTATAGAACTAGATCCAGGCATAGAGAATCTTTGCATATTCAGGCCCATGTCTGACCCATAAATTCCGATTTTGGATTCCAAATAGACTTAGACTTTATCACGCAGGACTTTAAAGGATTTTGTTGTTTTTTAAGTGAACTTTATAACGAACGTGGGGCTCCGGCTCACGACCCCGAGATCAAAGTCACACGCTCCGCTGAGCGGGCCAGCCAGCCGGCCCTGAGACCGAGCCGCGTGTAGAGAAGGACAGGCCCTGCCCTGACTGGGAGCTGAGTGCTTCCGGGGCTGCTTTATAAGCCAGGCGGGAAGTCAAAACACCGATCATCGCCCCGACAAGGTGGACGAGCAGCTGCCTTTGGCCGAGCCCCGGCTCCGTGTGGCCTCGGTCTGCCCCTAGACCTCCACCCTCGCTAGGGGCAGACCTCCACCCTCGCTAGGCCTGAGCCTTATCCACATTTCTGCCAAACGCCTACATTCTGGCCCGAGGGGCCCCCTCCTGCTTCGGCGTGGGCCGTCTTCTCCCCCCGGCTCTTCCCCCCTCCCCTCCCCACGCAGGCCCCGCGTGGACCCTGCATCACCAGGGCCCCAAACAGCCACCGTCCGGCATTCACCCAGTCTGCGCACCCATCCCACGAGACGGGGACGAGGAGGTGGGGGTGTGCAGAGGCGACTCAGTGGCAGCACCAGGAGCTAGGCCGGGCGTCTGGCCCCAAAGGCCAAGGCCCTGGGCCTCTATACTTCCTGCCTCGGTGACAGTGACAGTGGCTTTGTTCAACGACTGAGTGACAGCGGAAGAGTTTGGAGACAGACTGATGAAGAAGGGGGAAGGAGGGAGAGGAGGAAGAGAGAGTGGGAAAAGAGAGAACGAAAGGACCCGGGGAGGGGCAGAGAGAGGGGCCCCCTGAATTTCTCCTGGCAGCCCGCAGCTCCTGAGACTCCCAGACCGAAGGGCTGGTGATCCTGAGCTTGTCTCAAACGCCCCGGCCCCGCTTTCTTCGCGGAAAGAAGACGAGAGCTGCCGTGCCCCGTGCTCACGTCTCCCCTCGTCTGCAGGGCACGAGAGCTACGTGACCTTCTGCCAGCTGGAGGACGAGGCTGCCTTCACGTGCAGCGCTGACCGCACCATCAGAAAGTGGGACGTGCGCACCGGGCAGTGTCTGCAGGTCTTCCGAGGACACACGTCCATCGTGAACAGGTCAGTGTGGCAGGGGGAGGTGCCCCGGGGACAGAGAGGTAGGCCGTGTGGCCCCTGCCCCTGGAGGAACTTAGCTTCTCTGGGGAAGCCTAGGTGCAGACGCGTCCGAGGTCGTCAGGAGCACAGAGGGGGGACCCTGGACGCATGTGTTTCAGGCACGACATGGGCTGCATGTGGGGGGTCGGCAGGCAGAGGTCGGGGAAGGGAGGCCCCACCGACACATCGATCGTGCCCGGACGCCCCCCTTGGGGACCTGGGCAGCGCACTGTCCACTGCTAGGCCCCGGGGAAAGGTGATGGAGGCCACAGCTCCTACTGATGGGAACAAATTCCAGAGGAAGCCTAATTAGTACCTGATGGTCAACCAGAGGGGCTTGTTGTGAAGACGGAGTCCAGGGTATTTTTAAACCTCTCCTTTCCGTGTTGTTGTTGAAATTTCCCACCCCCTCCTTCTCAACAACGTTTGAATTTTTCCTTTCCTTATTGAATTTGGGTCTGAGCTGAGCCGTGAAAATTCCTTTGCTGATCAGATCAATTTGACACTGTTTATGTAACTTGCGGTGGCCGTCTTAGACTCCCGGGGGAGCGTCCGGTATGCCCAGGGGTCTGGGCACCTGCCCCCCCAGCTGGAGCTTGCAGGGTCCCACCCGCCACCAGGGGCGAGCCCACGAGGGGTGCAGGACATCCCACCTCCTGCTGGTCGCTTCCCGACACCCTTCCTTGAGGAAGACTGTGACTGGGGGAAGGTGTGGGTATGTGGGAGTCTCGTGCCATGAGACGGGGCGGTGGGGAGAGGCCACATCTTGGGACAGGCGTGCGGCCAGCTTGTAACGGGAAACTCTCAGCTGCTCCTCAAAAGCAAACCTGGAGGGGCGCCTGGGTAGCTCAATGGGTTAAGCCTCTGCCTTCGGCTCAGGTCGTGATCCCAGGGTCCTGGGATGGAGCCCCGCATCGGGCTCTCTGCTCAGCGGGGAGCCTGTTCCCCCCTGTCCTTGCCTGCCTCTCTGCCTACTTGTGATCTCTGTCTGTCAAATAAATAAATAAAAATCTTAAAAAAAAAAAAAGCAAATCTGGGTAATCGAGGCCGGAAATTATACTCTGTGGGGTTCTGACTCTCCTGGGCGCCCACGCCCCATACACACACGCCCCGCGTCTGAGGGGTCGGGGTCCCAAATGGATCATTCTGGGTAGACGCTAAGTCTTGCTTAGCCGCTGGATTGCATTACTGAGTAACCTGTGCCCAGGGTCTTGACTGCTCTGTCCCCACACTGGTGACACATGCCCGGAGCAGCTGCCCCGCCCCTTTGTGGGCTCCTCCAGGGGGCCGGGGTCTCAGGGCTTCTTAACAGGGGTGTGTGAACAGAGCCTTTGATGTTAAGCCAAGTTCTATACTGAAAACAAACGTGTATTTTCTGGGAAGAAGTTCTTAGTATTCATCGAAGTGAGACTGAAAGTCGAGTATTTGCTGCCCGGGAGGCCTCTCCTCTCCCCATGGGTGCGGACAGCTCCGCTCCGCCCACACGAGGTTCTCCCGGCTCACTGAACACAGAGGACACCAGACAAAGGGCCCTCCTGACGGCCTGTTAGGCACCCCTGCGTGCTCTGACCCCTGCCCCTACCCCTGCGAAGTTTGACCCCTGCCCCTTACCCCTGCGTGCTCTGACCCCCGCCCTTAGCCCTGCATGCTCTGCCCTCTGCCCTCTCCCTCTTCCCGCCAGGATCCTGGTCGCCAACAACCAGCTCTTCAGCAGCTCCTACGACCGCACAGCTCGAGCCTGGAGCGTGGACAAGGGACAGGTGGCCCAGGAGTTCCGAGGCCACCGCAACTGCGTGCTGACCCTAGCCTACTCTGCGCCCTGGGACCTGCCCGGGGCTCCCTGCGCTGAGGAGGTGGGGGGGCTCCTGGTGACGGGCAGCACGGATGGCACAGCCAAGGTGTGGCGGGTGGCCAGTGGCTGCTGCCACCAGACGCTGCGGGGCCACACAGGAGCCGTGCTCTGCCTCGTGCTGGACGCGCCCAGTCACACCGCCTTCACCGGCAGCACCGACGCCACCATCCGTGCCTGGGACATCCTGAGTGGGGAGCAGCTGCGGGTGTTCAGGGAGCACCGGGGCTCTGTCATCTGTCTGGAGGTGAGATCCGCCTGGCCCTCACCTGTCTGCCAGGAAGGCCCCCGGGTCGCCCTCTGAGCCGCCACCTCCCCCTGAGTCCTAGTCAGCTTGGCCGAGGAACAGGCTGCTGCAGCCGGGGGCGGTGTACACGGCAGGGACGGATGGTCTCACCACTCGGGGGCCGCAAGTGTGAGATCCAGGGCTCGGCGCGTAGCTGGACGTCCTCTCACGGTGTCGCCCCTCTGCACGCAGGTGTCCTCTTCCGCTAAGGACTCTAGTCCAATGGATTAGGCCCCACCCCCGTGACCTCATTTTAACTATGTCCTTAAAGACCCTGTCTCCAAACACACCCACGCTCACGGATGCGAAGGTCACAGTCGTTGTCGGCATAGGAATTCGGGTTTCTTTACGTGTCAAGGGAAGGTTATGTCTACCCAGAAACCCTGATCCATCATTCCTCAATCCAAAAGTTCGACAACATGAAGCTGTTTTTTTTTAAAGGCTTGGCACCAAAACGTCCTTGGCAGCGAAGCCTGGCCCGCACGGATAGGAAGCTAGCTGGAGCTCATTTTGACCCCATTTCCTGGGACTAGGCATTCCTTTGCTGTAGAAACACGAGTGTGTTGCTCAAATCCCAAAACTGAAATAC
This sequence comes from Taxidea taxus jeffersonii, assembly GCA_003697995.1. Classification (NCBI taxonomy): domain Eukaryota; kingdom Metazoa; phylum Chordata; class Mammalia; order Carnivora; family Mustelidae; genus Taxidea; species Taxidea taxus. The sequence continues at coordinate 4,657 of RCUC01148247.1, forward strand.
ATCTGGCTCCAAGGATTTGGATCAGGGATTCTGAGCTTGAAATCGGGCCCACCCCTGGTGGTCGTGAGGGCTCCTGGGACTAGCAGTGGGTGTGGCCCAGACGTGTGCTGCCCGGGTGCCTGGCTGCTTGCGCTGTGGTTGGCCATCCAGCAGATGCTGCCTGTGCTAATATGTGCTCACTGTACACATGAGAGGCTCAGAGAGGGTGAGCAACTTGTCCAAGGTCTCACAGCTGGTGAGGGGCAGCACAGAAAGGTGTGATGGGGCCTGCACCCTGCCGGGCTGGGGGAGCCCCCTCCGGCAGTCTCTCCCCAGAGGCGGGATGTCCGGAGCCCAGCTGTGCTCTGCAGCCTGGCCCAGAGGCTTCATCCCCCTGCCCGAGAGCATCCACGGTGGGGAACTGAGCAGGGAGAGGCCCGCGCCCCAGGGGGTTCCACGGCAGAGGCCCAGTCCTGCTTGGATGGATCGCACGGCAGGGAGATGGCCCCTGAGTCCTGTCCCCTCAGAGCTGTCTTGGCTGAGGGAAGTCTTGCAGGTCCTGTCCTTTGTGACATGCTCCCGTCAGGGTCTATGTGCTTCCCCATGTGCCTCGGGCCTCCTCTGGCCTCCCCAAGCTGCCCGGCTGTTCCCCGTGGACGTCCTCGCAGGAAAGCTGCCAAAGTGAACAGTGAGGTCTTAGGCAGCCAAGGACAACACGCTGGGAGCTTTTCCTGGGCCTCTGGACTCGTGATTTGTACTTTGAAATCGAGCTTCTTGGTCCCTTGTAAACACAGTGCGACAGGCCCCGCGTTGTTGGGACAAACTGTGTGGTGAGCAGGAGGCTTTGTCCCTTCGCTGCAGCCGCGGTGGAAGCTCAGGGCCCCCCTTGCAGGGGCTGAGTGTCACAGAGAGGCCCAGGGGCCCCGGGGACCTCCAGCCCACAGGCCAGACACACCAGCCCCCTTAATTTCAGTGAATCTCAGTGGGCATTTGGGGAAGCGTGGTCCCTGGAGGCCTGGGGCTGCATCTGAAGTGACGGCCGACGGGGACGGTCAGGACAGCCTGGGGCAGGAGGCCATATGTGTTGCCAGAGATCCCACTGCCTCTGCCGTAGTGAGTGGCCCAAAGCCAAGTTTGACCTGGGCTGTGACTGGGGTGGAGAAATCTGGACTAGTCAGAGCCCTGTCCTCCAGGAGCTTATAAGGGAAACTGGGGCAGCCTCGGGCACTGGAGTGGAAAGGGGCCCAGAGTGTGGCTGTCGTTGGGCGGGTGTGTGCTCGAGGTAGGAAGGCGTGGGCCATGGTAAGGATGCCGCGGGCCAGCCTGTGCTCGATCCAGGCCTGCCGCCTGGTGCCCCAGCTGAAGGGCCTCCTCTTTCCTAAGCCTCCAGGGGTCCCTGGGCCCCAGCGCTGGCACAAAGGGCTCTCTCCAGGGCTCACAGCCACCCTCCTTGCCCGGCTTCTGGTTCTCCTCTGCTTCGCTGCAAACCAGAGCTGCTGGGTGGGGACTCCCTTGGCTGCAGGGGATTTGATCTAGATGAACCCGCAGAATTATTTTAATAGTCTTTGTCCTTCCCTTGGGCTGGGACACTATCTTGGCCACGGGAGCTCCTGCAAGGGCCTTCCCTCCCCCCGCCCCATCCCTTCCCTCCCAGGCCCTTGCCTTCTCTCCTGTGACACCGAGCAGGGGTGTGAAAGCCACACAGGTCAGCTGGGGCAGGCGGGAAGTGGGGGAGCCTGTCTCCCGGGCTCCTCCCTCCCCACCAGGGCAGCCCCAGGAGCCCTTTCCTCGCCTGGCACGATCCAGGGAACCGCTGGTGCGGCCAGGCCATAGCTACAGGCAGATTCACGGGAAACTTGCCGGCACGGACTGTTCTTCAGCAGCAGCTGCTGACGAGAGACGCGGGAGGACAGTAACGACCGGACCAACATTCCGTGGCCCTTGCTCCTAGCCTGCCCAGCGCTCCCAGGCCTTCTCTGACGGCCACGGGAAGGCTCTGACGCGATGCTTCTCTACCGGTGCCGGGAGCCGTCAGGGACGTGGCCGAGGGCAAAGTGGCAGGATTCTCGGGTGCTGGAAGGGGCCGTTGGGTGGGTCCCCACGGCAGGGTCCTCGTCCAGTTCCCAGTGAGACGGCGCGTGCCCCTCCCGCACCACACGGAGCGGCCTGGGGGATCCGAGTCACCTGCTGCGGCAGCAGCCCCAGAGTCCAGCGCCGCCCTCCCTCCTCCTCCCGCAGCTGGTGAACCGGCACGTGTACTCGGGCAGCGCCGACAGGACGGTCAAGTGCTGGCTGGCAGACACCGGGGAGTGCGTGCGCACGTTTGCAGCGCACCGGCACAGCGTGAGCGCGCTCAGATACCACGCGGGCACCTGTAAGTGACTCCCGGCCCGGCTGGCCGCACGCTGCCCCCACCTGCCTGCGCTGCCTCCGCCCTTCACGCCTGGCCCCCTCCAAATCCTCCCCACTCGGGGCCTCTGCGCCCTACTTCTTACTTCTTCCCTCCTGAGCCTCAGCGGCCATTTGGGGTGGTGAACAGCGAGAGAGCACAAGCAGGGGGAGAGGGAGAAGCAGGCGCCCCTGAGCAGAGAGGACCCTGGGATCCTGACCTGAGCCGAGGGCAGACGCTTAACCAACGAGTCATCCAGGCGCCCCCCCGCCCCAGGGTTATTTACAAAGAAGGTCCAAGCAAGGGTGTGCGGCTTCCTCCCCAGCTTTACCCCAGGAGCAGCAGCCCAAATGCTTAGGAGCCCCAGGGTTAAGAGCATCCTCTCGCGGACATATTCTCATTATTCAAGTGAGACCCTGACACCACTTAACTCCTGCGGGACTGAAGAGCCACGTGGGTTTGGCTTCACCTGGCATTACATTTGGCCACAGATAACAGAAAGCCCAGATAACAGTGCCTTGAATGAAACAGTGGTTTATTTTTCTCAGGTAGAATTTCTGAGGCTGGCGGTGCAGGCAGGAATGGATGGTTCCACAAAGTTACCAGGCACCCAGTTTCCTTTGATCACTTTGCTTTATAGCCCTTAGGGCACGTCTTCTATCTTTTAGGGGGCCTCATAGTTTAAGGTAGCTGCTGAAGCTCCAGCCATCACATCACGTTTTAGGCAGACAGGAAGAAGGAAAGGCAAAACGATGTGTCTCTTAGCTGAGACCTTTAAAGGTCTTTCTTGGAAGCCCTACCCAGAGACTTGGCATACATCTCCTTGCTGCCTGAGAGACTGAGTAATAAAATCTCTTATCTGGGGATATTGCTGCCAGCTTTGATCAGGTTATTTTGGAAAGAAAGAAGGGCAGAATGGCTTGTTGGATAGGCAACAAGCTCTTTGTCCCACAGGTCTCAAACTGACACACCTGAGCTTTGCTGGCTCTGTCCTGAGGCCTGGCTCATGTTCACACCCCAGACACACCCAGAAGACAGACACTGCTCCAGGAAGCACACCCCCCACCCCCACCCCTACCTCACCATACCTGCATGAGAATGGGGCTCCCCGGTTCCTGACCATCTCTTTCCCAAAACAATCCCCAGCACTACGTTTTGCCATCTGCCCCCCGTCCCTGCTCTGTTCTCGCTCGCTCTCTCTCACACACTCACACTGAAGGAGCAGATGGGAGTGGAAACACAGCACAAAATTCAAGTTGACTTCACAGCACGGGTGTTAGATGAAGATAGAACATGGATCTCTGAAAATAGAGCTTGAGATACCCTTGGGATTTAGGTGTCTGACACGGGAAAATTATTTTTTCCTTCTTCCTGGATCCAAGCCTGTTAAGTGTGATTCTGGCTCTGTTCCTCAGTCAGGATCTCTGGTTTAAAAAGATTAAAGTCGCCCAGAGCACCACTCCTTGGCAGCAGCTGGGAGGGACCCCACCTGCTGCCCACTATTAAGGAAACTGGTCGGTGGCCATTGCCAACAGGCTGCGGGGGTGATCAGACTTAATTCCTGACCCTCTTCCCCTCCACAGGACGCTCAGCAGCCACACTGGGTTGGGGTAGGGGAAGCAGGAAAGGAACAGAAGAGACCCAGGAAGGAAAATTCCCCTCTAGAGACACATTCACCAGTAGCTTCAGCAGCAAGGCTGGGAATAGGCAGGTGAAGCAGTAAGCGGGGTAAGGAAGACATCCCTGAGGCTGGGGATCCCCCATGGCTCGCTCAGGCTGCTGGGTGGGTGCGGCAGATGCTGTGGGGACCACACCTGGGGCGCTTCTCCCTGCCACCCCTCAGGTTCTCTGCCCTAGTGTTTTCCTGTGAGAGCAGGTTGGAGGAGGGCTGGGAGCTGACACCCCCAAGAGAGGCCCTCAACCAATGACCTGCTCACTAATTCGCGTGTATGGACATCCTTCCTGTTTCTCTCCCCACTTCATGGAATGCTAGGCCAAATGAAGTGTTTCAACTCCAGTCCTAGCGTCAGGGTCATTTCTGGGAGAATGCAGGCTGGGACCACACGTAGACAACGGAGTTCTTGTGGTCGGTACTCAGTGTGGTCCGTGACCGGCAGAATCAGCCGCAGCTGGAACTGGTTAGGCGCGCGGGCTCGCGGGCCCCGCCCCAGACCTCCTAAGACAGAAACTCAGGTGGGCTCAGCAATCTGCCTTAACCGCGGTCCAGGTGACTCGGGGGCTCACTGGAGTCTGTAAGTTCTAATGTAGGAAAGGGCGCAAGGAAGGCCGGATCCCGGCCCTTCCCGGGGAGAGGTTGGGCAGGGGCGCTCTAGCGAACGCCATAGGGTCTAGGCAGTTTGGAGGGCCAAGTTCATTACTGAGGAGGGGAAGGAACGAATTTCTAGTTGGTCCTTGTCCCAGTAGGCAGCTCAGATGCCGGGAGGGCTGGATGACTTCCAACCCCCTACCCCAAGGCAGTGGCTTTAGAGCAGGGGAGCAGGCCTCACCAGAGGCTTCCACCAAACGGTCCGAGCGAGGGCACCTGGCAGAGGTGGTACTCAGGAGGGGCTCCCGTGGCCCCTCACGGTTCAGCAGCCGCGGCCCTGCAGAGCACGGGGAGGGGGTAGTCCCCCTGAGTTCCCAGGCACGTAGCAGGAGAATGAAGGTGCCGCCTCTTTCCTTGCAAGGGGCTCCTGCCAGTTCCCATTTGAACCTTAGGACCTCCCCGTGAGGCGGGCGGAGGGGCCCGGGCCTGCCCCGCCGCACCCCTGCCCAGGCCCAGCGGCGCATGTGTTCACAGTGTTCACGGGCAGCGGGGACGCCCGCGCGCGCGCCTTCGACGCCCGGTCCGGAGCGCTGCAGAGGGTGTTCCGCGGCCACGCCTTCGTCATCAACTGCATCCAGGTAGGCGCTCGCGCCGGCCCCCGGGCTCTGCCTTGGCGGGGAGGGGAAGGCCGCACCCCGCGGCCCGGCTGCCCCGGCGGAGAGGCCGCCGGCAGCCGGCGAGATAGGTGCCGTTCGTGCGCACGAGCGAAGCTGCGGGCCCCGCGGAGGGGAGGGCGGCCCGGGCGCCCCGCAGCGCCGCCCCACGCGCCGCCCCGCGCCCGCAGGTGCACGAACAGGTGCTGTACACGGCGTCGCACGACGGCGCGCTGCGCCTCTGGGACGTGCGCGGCCTCCCGTGCGCGCCGCCGCCGCGCGCCGCCGCCTCCGCGCGCAGCCGCTCCCGCCTCTTCAGCAACAAGGTGGGCTGCGCCGCCGCGCCCCTGCAGCCCGCCTGAGCGCCGCGACACCGCCCGCCCGCGGCAGGGGCTCTGCCCGTCCTCGGTGTCCGTGGACTTCTGAAGCCCCTCCCGTCCGTGGACGGCGACCGTGCTCGCCCTCGGGGACCAGGTCTCCGTCCCCGCCGCCCCCCGCAGAGCGGCCCCGCACTCGGGTCTGCACCTGGCCCAGCGGGACCCTCGCGACCCCACCGCCCCCAGAGCCGGAGGCCCCCAGAAGCCAAGCCCGTCCTGGGGGGAAATGGGAGTCTCCAAAAAGCCGCCCAGCAGCCGTTGTCGTTAAGTTTGGCCGCTCGTGAAGAACCGAAATACACGTCCTTCCCCGCGCTCTGGAATGTGTCTTTTGTTCCGCAAACTCTCAGCGGCCCGCGGATGGGGGGAGGGGTTCCCGGAACCGGGGGCTTCGCACACCCGGCCCGGGCCTGCCCCTCCTCGAGGGGCAGTGGGGGCTGCGGCCCGATGACCCTTCGTGTCACTCGTGTGGGGGGGCGTGGCCCCGGGAGAGGCCCTTCGGCCTGTGTGGGTGAAGTCGGGGAGCCGTCACCCCTGCTCGGAAGCTCGCAAGTCGGCCTGAACCGAGGAGGGCTCCCGCCCGCCCCGTCCGGGTCTGGAGTCGAAAGGCCCGGGCAGTCGCCTGCCCGCCGCGTGCACAGCCCGGGCGCCCCACGCGGGACGCGGGGAAGGCGCGGGCCATCCCTCAGCGGAGCAGCTGGAGCGGCTTCCGGGGGGAGGTGGGGCTCGGGAGAGGCCCCGAGGGGAGACGCCCCCAGCTGCCCCCTCGTCCCCTGAAGAGGGCGCGCTGCCAGCCCCCTGGACGGCGTCCGCGCTTGAAGGCTCGGCGTCTGGCGGAGGCCGGGAGCCTCTGGTGCGGAGGAGCGGGCTGTGCACTGCGCTCACGCAAGAGCTGGTGCATCCGCCGCGTGCGCCGGGAGGGGTTGCAGGCCCATGAATAGGTACGGGATGGGCACCTGGCGCCGTGGGAAGGGACACCTGCCTTCGTGACTGCGCGCTAGGCCACACCCCGGGAACGCGGGGGCCTCCCCAGGAAGGCAGGCTGGCGGGGGAGAAGCCAGCACGGCTGCCTCCTGGGGCTGGGCCTCGCGCGGGCCCGGGGCTGCCTGGCCGGGCTGCGGCTGCAGGGCCATGCCCACCGGCGGGGCTGCCCGGGAGCTGAGGGCAGCCCAGGGAGCGCCGGCACGGGGACCACCTCGAGTACCGGTGCCCGGATTTGCGCTGAGCCCGCAGAGAGGCGGCTGGAGTAGCCACTGCGCGTTCCTGCCTCTGCCCGTTGCTCCTCCGCCACCTCTGATCCCCCATCTTCTCCACGCGCAACAGAGACTGGCGCAGGGGCTAGGACACAACCGGGAAACAGCCCCGGGGCGGATCGGAGCACAGGGGCTGCTAGAGATTTGTTCTCCCGCCTGCCTCTCCTGGACAGAGTAGGAAATAGAAACCTGGTGGGTTTTTTGTTTTGGGTTTTTTTTGTTTGTTTTTTGTATTTATATAGCAGAATACATTCGGGTCATTTTTATTTCTCCAACACACAAGGCTTTGTTAGATGTTGAGGATGTTAAGACCAGATGACCAGGTACTCTTTGCCCTTGATAAACACGGCTGGATTGGGGTGGGGAGGGAGGACATAAGGGCAGGAAACGGGCAGGAGAGGGTCACCAAAGCCACGAGCTCACGGAATTTCGGGAGAGGGATGGACATCAGAGGTAAAGAGTGCAGACGCTGGCGTCTCCCTCCTACTCGGGAGTCCTCTGAGGGCCTGGGTTTCCCGCCACAGCAGTCCAGACCCCCTGCCTGCCTTTCAGGGCGCTCTATAGTGGGACTGAGTGTCCTTCCCACCTCATCCTCTGCCTCACCCCACCCTCTGGTGGGCTTCGAACAGCCGTGACCTCAAGGATACGGCACACTTGGCCTGTCCTACACCAACTATTACATCCTCATTGGTCCCAGGTCTGGAATGTTCTTTCTTCTCGGAATCTCCAAGGAGAGCCCCCTCCAAGGCCCATGTCCTCTGGGACTCCTCCAGCCTCAGCACAGTCCTGTTTACTTGGGGACATTTTCATCACAGATGCCCTTTGCTGCTTCTCCTGCCCTCCGGAGCCAGGAATGGCACTCCGTCACTGCCTGCTTTCACAGCCGCTGGAGGCAAAGCCAGGACCAGAGCCTGCCTCCCAGCGCGGCACGGGCAGCCCTCCTTACGTGAGAGCTGGCCTCTCGGTGTCTCTTCGGGAGCCCACGAAGCGAGGTCAGAGCCCTGCCGGGGAGCTTCTGCTTTCTAGCCTTTCCAGGATCATTAAGAACGCATCTGGGAGCTCGAAGCCATGCCTGGCCCAAGGCCAGGACAGTAGCTGGTCAGCCGGAAGCTGCGATTCAGGCCCGAAATCCAAGGATGACACGGTCCCGGAGAGGCCGAGAGCCCCTCATCACCTCGGTCGTCCGCCACTTCAACGCCAAGGGTGCAAACCCCATCCCTCCTGTGCGGGCTCCTTCCCCACCATCCGCTCCGGCTCTGCTTTCCACGGTTCATCTTGCGCGAGAGCCAGCAGCACGGCCTGTGGTTTCTTCGCAAAACTCCGTGCGGCAAACACCTTGGATCTGACCGCCCAGGCGCGCTACTTACAGCACCTGAGGAGTTTGAGCAGCTTACTTCGAAGTCGGGCCGGCGATTCTGCAGTATGCCTGCCACCTTTTATTTCCATGTGTATCCTCCACTGTGAGAGTTAACAGAAAAGATTCCCACCCATTCGAACTGGACTGCTGTTCAAGCTTTATGAAAAGGATTAGGGAGTCCCAGCGTTTCAGCCAGCCCTTGTCGCCAGCAACGGGGCCACCTACCCCCCATCGCGGCAGCTTCCAGCGACCTCTGGAGGACAGGAGGAGGGTCAGGGACACACCTGGCACCCGATTCAGCACACGGCTGCTGCTGGCTGTCCTGGGGCTGGACCGGGCTCTCATGTCACACCCATCTCCAGAGCGACATTCGGCGCAGTTGGAGTGCTTACTTGGGCCATTAAGAGACTGACTACGTCTTCAGAAATTACTAATGTGACACAGGTAGACCCCAAGCCCCCCACAAATCTGGAGAAAATAGATCGATATCTCAGTGAGCAGTGAGTTTCATATGACAGTACAGCGTCTGGAAATGCTGATTAAAAATTAATTGCTTTGGTTAGCATTGAAGACTTTTCCATTTAATGAAAGATTTTATTTTTGTAAAGAATTCTGAAGAGATATAAATTCTCCACGTCAACCCTGAATTTCAAATACACATTTCACTAAACTAAGCGTGTAGAACACGGACTTCTAGCATGCCACAGTCCGGTACAGCTACTGTAGCTAGCCCTCATCCTCAGCCCCCAGAGAGCTTGGAATGGTTGAAGATTTAAAGGACGTTTCAGGGAGGGGCCAGCGAGGCCAAAGCAGGCAGGCAGAGCCGCAGCGCAGGAGGCAGGAAAGTCAGCAGTGAGCTCGGCAGGGCAGAGCCGGCAAACTGAAAAGGAGATGGATGGGTGCTTCCCCCCCATTAGCTCCTCCTGGAGACCTTCCCCAGGGGCCACCGTATGCTCCAGAAGTAACTGCCTTTGCCACTTCTCAGTAAAAAGAAACCAAGTAGAGAAGACCTGGTTAGGGCTGCAGCATCTGAAGGCCGGAAGGCCGCCGGGAGGAAGAGGATCAGGCCAGAGGCAGCGCCTTCTCCGGGTCAGCATTAGGAACCCGCACCCGCCCCTCCCCAGCCCCCCTCACCCTCACAGCAGCCCCTGCTTCCCGCCGCCCCTCCTACACCCAGGAAGGAAGCATTCCTGCAGCAAAATCAGATAAAAAGAAGGAAAAAAAAGACCTGCATTCGACTTTTCATAATGATAGAATTTATAAGCAGAAGCTTAGTACGTATTTCTGCTCATTATTCAGTTTTTCCTTGTTGCCGACTTTATGTTTTCTACGTAGGATAAGTACTCTGCAATAATGATTTCTTCGTCTTCCAGAGTTGAGTCAAGGTAATCTTCTTCATGTTCTGGAATATCTTCCAATATTTCATTGACAGCTTCTGTCTCCATATCTTCATCTGTTGAGGCACTAGAGGTACCTGCAACGGAGCAGTGCGGTCACAGCCGAGGGGGGAGGACAGAGGGAGGACGCGCCACAGAACGAAGGAGCTGACCCCCGTCGCCAGGGCCCTGGCCACACCCACCCCTGCCACCTACTTAGCACGGAGTCCACCAGTCTCCCAGCTCTGAGAGCCCAGACCCACCTGCAGAGTCGGAAGGGGACGTGGACGGCGTGGAGGAAGAGTCTTCCGCCGCGAGCTGCAGGTCCGGAGGGAGACTCCCCCCGTTGTGGGCCAGGGTCTGGGCTGCCAGCTGCACGTTCCCCCTGAACACTCTCAGGGCGGCGTCGGCCGCCACCGCGTCGAAGCCCATGTACACCAGCTGGGGGAGAACACGGGGCTGGGCCACACCGCGCCGACCCCCGTCCGGCCCTCCCGACAGTCCCCTGGCCACGGAGAACAGCGCTCCAGGGAATACGGGTCTAACCGCCGGCCCCCGGCCCCACCGCCCTGCAGCACAGCGCGCGCCGCCGCCCCGGAGGATCGAGGAAGCCTGTGCCCAACATGCCCGAGCCCCAGCCTCGCAGAAAGGCAGCCGGCTTGTGGGCCGGCGGGACGTGCTCCTCCCGGTGACCGGGGCCTTCAGAGAGGCGGTCCCAACACGCTTGGTGCGCAGGTCAGGGAGGGAAGTGGGGACAGAGCGCCACAGTGACATCCTCTGAGGTCACCGGCAGGGACACGCGCGGAAAGCAGCGGCAGCCGAGTAACGTACTGGTGCACACGAGAGGAGGAAAGTCCACAGAGAGAACTTCCAGCTGTTCTGTCTCCTGCTCTCCAAGGACAGCCCGCCCGCTCCCCTCCCACCCATCACCACGCCGCGAGCCTGGCTGGCCCGAGTCGCGCCTGGAGCCTTGTCACCCTAGCCGCCTCCCCGCAAGCTGGGTGGAGGGCCGCAGACACATCTTCGCTCACCTGCTCGATGTTTTCCTGGGAAGGACTTTCTTGATGGCTGCTGGTTTCAGGATCTGAATCATTTAACCACCACATCTGAGGGTTACTGAGAAGAATCTAGAAACACACAGGAATTTACTCATCGCTCCCACCTGCTCACCGACTCGGTGCCAGGCAGACACAGCCACAGACACGCCAGCACGTCGATGGCAGGACGCTGTGGGGGCACCGGGCAAAGGGCGCGAAGGAAGCAGAGAAAAGGGACCCGGAGCCCAGGCGGCAGGGGGAGGCTGGCGTTCAAAGAAGGCTCCCTGCAAAGAGAACATCTGAGTTGAGGTCTGGGAGGAGCAAGACGAGCAGACTAAAGATCCCTTCTGAGGAAGCAGGAAGGGACCAGAGCCGGTGGGTGGGGGAAGGCAACCAAGAAACAGCCCTTGAGTCAGAGCTCAGCGTCTGAGGTGACAGGTCACACAGGGCGATAAAGGCTTCTCGGACCCTGCAGGGCTGACCCTTGTCATTTCTCTTTGGAGACTGTCATGAGCTAGATTTAAAAATGTCAAGGAGAGCAGAGCTTTTTAACCGCTGAGTTTCATACCACACAACACCTGCTCTTAACCTTACAAACCCTCTGGAGAATGTCCTTTTAAATACTTCTAGATTGGTGGCATGTGTCACAGTGCAACTCGTGTAGTCAAGCCTAGGGCACAGCCTCATCAGCCCCCACCCCCAGTCAGAACTTCCTGCCTTTGTATTTTTTCCAACACAGAAGGCCACACTAGATACTCAAATCCATTTATAAATTATACGTTTATATATGCGCATGTGTGCTCATATGCACACAAATATATAAACGTAAACATTTACTTGTGGAAAGTTCTGAGGAATGGACAGGTGGTCTTGAGAATAAAAGGCCAAGGCAGGGCAGGCTCCTCGCTGCACGCAGGGTCCAGAGCCAACTCCTCAGCAGGGCAGACAAGCGGACCCCGGCCCATCTGGCCCCAGCCCCAGCAGGCACAGCCCCGGTGGCTCCCCCCAGCTCCCGGCTCCCTTGCGCCCCCCCGCACCCCGCACACTGCCCTGTGTCTGCCCGGAGAGGCACCCCGTTTGCCCAGCCCGCACGTGCGATCCTCTGCAGCTGAGCTTCCCTCCTGCCCCCCACGTGCCGTGCTCCCACACGGTGGCCTGTCCTCTGCGCTCTGTCTCCCCAGTACTCTGTGTGCTCCCTGAGGCCAGCATGTGCAGACTGAACCAATAAATAAAATGATATTCAAACAGATCACTTTAATTAAAAGAAAACCATCCCACAACTTTCATCACTATTCTCCACATCACCACTAAGCTCTCGATGTTGCAAACGGAAACCTTACACACAGTTCTGCCCCGCGGCCTCCGCCACTCTGGCTCCGTCACTGGGTTCGAGAACGGGAGCCTGACCCTTAGATCCAAACTGGGACAGAGCAGAGAGGCCCAGGAAGTGGGACTCCACGCACCACGGAAGGACACTGGAGAGGAGCGTAAGTGAAGGAGGGGCCCCTGGCCCGCAAGCAGGGGCACCGGGGGCAGGCCAGGGCTGGGGGGTTACCTTCAGGGCTTCATCCAGGTTCCCGCTGGCCTGATGCAGGGCCTGCTTGGCCGCGTGAGTAGAGTAGCCCATTCCTTTCAAAGAGTTGATATTCTCCAGCCGGCGTCTTTTCTTCTCTTTTTCCTCTTTCCTTATCTGGGCCAATTCCTTTAGGAAAACAGCAAAGTCATGGAACTGGAAACAGATTCTGTAAAAAGCCTGCTCGATCCACACTCAGTAGGATTCTGGGGGTTGCCAGGCGAAGTAGAAAACAAAAGAAGGGGCTGAACTTCCCTCTGCGCGGCTCCCCCAATCACCAGCAAGAGGGCTGCGAGGGCAGGGGGCCGGCACTGCTCCTGGGGCAGGCCAGTGGAGCCGGAGCGCAGCACCACAGCAGGCCACTGAGGACAGGGCCAGAGAGGCGGACAGGCCCTCTTCCAGGGAGGGGCTAGAAGAGCTTCCTGCATGGCTGGGAGGGCTTCTTGGCCCCTTGGTTAATTCCCAGGCATCTTGTTAACATGTGGAGTCGGGATGGGGGTTGGGGGGTGGGGGCCAGTGTCCTGGGTGATCCCAAACCTGGAGATCTACCCACCCCACTTCCTAGGCCCTGTGAGACCGTTTAAAACCTCCAGAATGCTCAGTGTCACGAGACAAAGGTCATCTGATTCCACAGTTCCTGAGCTCAGAAGTGCCTTCTGTTGCTGCAAGAGCCTGAGGAGGACTACAGAGAGTTCTAGCTGCTTCTCTCCCATCCGAACCCCAATCAGGAGAGTTCACAATTTAAGAACAAATGTCATTTAAAAAAACAGATTTTGGGGGTGCCTGGTGGCTTAGTCGCTTAAGTGTCTGACTCTTGATTTCGGCTCAGGTCATGGTCTCAGGGTCCCAATGACCCGGCCCCCAGGTCCCCCCTGCTGCCATTGCCGTGGACACACAGGACATCAAAGTGACTCCACAGCACCTGCATTTCGACTTGGGAGTCACACCCACCGCTGGGTAAGGAGCCTTTCCCCTACCCCACTCTCTGCTTCCAATTTCAGTTCTTCCATTCATAGTCCGGAAGAATCGTGCAGAACATTCACACACACAGGAAGGTGCTGCCGGCCAGCAGCCAGGGGACTCAGGCTTCATCTCGCCCACATCTGACATGAAGTCGGAGCCTCAGAGCCCTGTTCCTTCAAGTACAGATGCCTAGTTCGCCCTCCTTTTAATCACGTAGAGACACGGGAGGAACGTTTTTGTGATGTTTCCCTTTACACTAGAAACTGGGCAGAAAAAACCAGACGGGCAGAGGACAGGGGTAATGCACTGGGCTATGCAGCTGAGGCGGCGGTGGACACCTCTAACGACTGGCCTTTACAGCGAGAAGGGACCTGGTAAAAAATCCATCCCAGGGACACCTGGGTGGCTCAGTTGGTTAAGCCGCTGCCATCGGCTCAGGTCATGATCCTAGCATCCTGGGATCAAGTCCCACATCGGGCTCCTTGCTCCGCAGGGAGCCTGCTTCTCCCTCTGCCTCTGCCTGCCTCTCTGCCTGTGCTCGCTCTCTCTCTCAATCTAACAAATAAATAAATAAACTCTTTAAAAAAAAAAAAAAGAAAATCCATCCCAACTCAGAGAACAATCCCACTTCGCCGTACCCCATCATTAGCTCTGTCTGGACCTCAACTCTTCTACTGTAAAATAAGCAATATTAGATTAACATGCCCTCCAACTCCACAATCTCAAGTTTTTTTAACCTACTTATCTGTAATTGTTTCATAGGATTATAGTTTTGTACCTTTGCTTTCGTACTGTTAATCGGTCCTGTGGCCTGACTCACATTTCTAGCTAAGGATGCCATCCCAAGCTGTAACCGTGGCTCCACGGGAAAACAAAGCCCCCTCAAACACGGTCTCCAGAAATCTACCATGGTGAGGAGAGAGGGAGAGAGGGGACATGCACAGACAGGCCACCTGGATAATGTACATGGGAGCTACGGCCACCACTGCAGGGAATGAAACCAAGGAAACTGCACGGCCTGGAAATTAATACAATTAAAAAGGACAAGTTTCTCCTGTTTCTGCCCAGTCTGAATAGAGAAGTATAAAGTGCTCCCTGTGATTGGAACTACCACAGAACAATCTCTTTCTCTTCCTTCATACCCAAGAGTTGTAGCATTTTGCAAATAGGCTTACTATCATTTCAAGTTTCACACCTATGCCAAGGCCGAGACCCACTGTCGCCGAGACCACACTAAGATACCTCTCTGCGGTTGGTGATGTGGGCTGCCGCATGGTCCACGTTCCCGTCACAGGCCCTGAGGCCTAGCCGGGCTTCCTGGGCAGTAAACCCCAACTGCAACAGATTGTGAACTTTCGATGGATCGATATATAGCTCTTTAAAGAGTTGGCGTGCCTACAGACAAGAAAAAAATACAAGAATCCTGTAACTTTAACAACATTAGACCTCAACACAAAGCTAAAACCCGGAAAGAATAAGTTTGTACCCAATATCAATTACAGTATGTCAGATTTTATTTTTTAATTTGACACAGAGGGAGAGCAAGGAATACAAGTAGGGGGAGAGGGAGAAGCAGGCTCCCCACCGAGCAGGGAGCCCAATCCCAGGGAGCCCCACCAAGCAGGGCTCGATCCCAGGACCCCGGGATCACGACCTGAACCGAAGGCAGACGCTTAATGACTGAGCCACCCAGGTGCGCCCGGTGTGTCAGACTTTAGGTAAACACTCTGAACTCTGCTTATTATCAACGAGCTCAAAAAGAATACAGACATCACTCTGCCCATGCGACATATGGTAACATAACAGAAGCCGCGATCTTTTGTTTTTGTAACGAAATCCCCTGAATCGGAGCTGTGCACGGGACACTTCTCGCTGTCTCCTGCAACTGCGTGTAGCTAGGTGGTTAAGGCTAGGCCAGTGGCCTGTAGCAGGAGTGACAGCCCCAACTTCTGGTCCTTCCAGAGGCAGCCCTGCACTCGCTCTCTTGCCCCCTCTGCTGGCTGGAAGAGGACTGACAGGAGCGGCGGCGGGGGCGGCCGCACACAGGCTGGCGGAGCTGCTCCCCAGACCTGGCCAGGTGAGCCACGGAAGCCCGCAGCCAGTTAAAGCCCCGTCCTCCTGAGGTCTCCTCACGACAGCACCTCACCTGCACCCTAACATGCAAGTACGGTGCCGGCGTGTGCGAGGCAGAGGGCATGGGGGCCAGATGTGTGTTCTCACTAGTCACGAACTACTGACTCAATGAAATACCGAATGTTTGGGGCAGGAAAAAGAAGGTGACAATGGCTGCAACTCTGGAGTATTCATTTTCTTACCTTATTGAGATAGTCACGAGCCTCTTCGCCATTTCCACTGTGATAATTTCGGATACCTTGAAGCAAGTAAAGTCTTAAAAACAATACCTTCTCTTTCCCACAGTTCCCCTAAAATTATTGGGGGGAAAAAGGATAAAACTGTCTTATTTCTAATTACAGATCTGTAACATTCACACTTGTAATTCCCTTCATCTTTACAGGGGCAAAAGAGCACTCCTAAAACGTTTCTATCTTCCCGCACCACTAAGGGCAAAAGTAAAGATCCCAGAGGACGGGATGTCCCCCGTCCCCCCAGGAAGAAATGGTGCCAGGACTCCTATGTGCCTGGTCCTTCCAGTCAGTAAGGAAGCAGACCAAAGCCCAAACCGGGGATGCTTTATGCTGCCCTGAGATTTCCCAGCCGAATTCTGATGACTTGTGGAAATCCCCCTAGAAAAATCCTTATTCGAATCACAGCTCTTGAGCTCTGACTCGCTCGTGTCAATGGCTACCATTCAAAATGTCTATTTTTTCTGCATTTCAATCTTCCATGAAACTCTACTGAACACAGTCACCAGCTCTCTTGGCCGGGGTGGTCATCCACGGGGTTCTAGGGCTGGACAACCTGGTCCTCCAGCTGCAACCTGCACAGACCGAAGTTGCAGCCCAACTTGCAACACGTTCCGTACCCCGTTAGAGGACAGCTGGACGAGCGCTGTGCACACCACTATTGGATCACCTCTTGGCAGCAGTCGGCATTTGTTAACAGGGATAAACACAAATGGTAGAAACGGGCTCAGTAATACACAAAACAAATCAGAGTAACATACTTTTATGTGGACCAGTCTCTGGTGGTTTTCTCCGTAACAATTCTTAAAGCATTTCTGAGCCAAGTTTAATTTCTTTTCCGCATCGTCAAGGCATTCCAGTTGTTCCAGGCGGAAGTAGCACCACACGATGTCCAGCTGCAGCACGGCGTAGTTATCCACGGTGTCCAGCAGCTCCCGGCAACACTCGCTGCAGAAGCAAGAGGAAAGGAGGTCACAGAAGAGGAGCGTTAAAAACCTTTTTGCGGATTGCTGGAAGTCTTTCCCAGGTTCTGCTGTATTCCCAAAGACCAACTGCTCCACAGCACAGACCCCAGTGTCTATGAAGGGAGCCGTATTCATCATCGGAATTCTCCCAGTGGGAAAAAGTTAGGGCTCAGGAATAACGGTTTAACACACACACACACACACACACACACACACACACCCTTGCTACGCTGGGAGCGAGGTTCAGCAGGGAGTGGAAAATTGACGTCACTGCATCAGCAAACATGAGGTCAGCAAACATGAGGCGGCCATGGCTTAAAGCAAAGGTTTCCAGGCCTGACTGCAAATCAGAATGAGCTGCAAGTGAGGAATTTTCTTCTTTTTTTGGTCCACACTGGTGCTGGGAACCCACCTACATCAAATTGTAATAGAAGCCTCTGGAGACAGGGCCTGGATGTTGTGTTCTGGAAATCTCCCCAGGTGACTCTAAGGTACAGCCAAAGTGGGGAACCAGTGCTTTAAGCCCCGCCCCCAATCACCACTTACTGTGAATGCTTCCCCTGATGAAAACAAGACATTTATGTGCAACCACAGTCAAGCGGGGAGGAAAAATGACCGAGAAAATGCCAGGCCGAGAAAATAGCTGAGCTGGAGGCCCGGGTGCAGGGTGGATGCTACTCAGCAGGTGTCCCCAGCCCCAGAGAAGGGGGATGACAAGACAAGGGAATGTTGGCAAAGATGTACATCAAGCTTATTTATTCTGCTTTTAAAATGTGCCTTTTAGAAATTCATAATGCATCCCTAGACCTCAAGTCAGAACTTTGTCAACAAAAAAGGAAAACCTTCGGTCAAACTTGAAAGGTCTCGCTGTTTGTTTTCGTGGGTATTCTATTAAAGGGAAGACCGCTCTTGTACCAACTGCAGAATCCGCGTGCCCTCAAGCTTCCCACCTTGCCTATCAAAATCCACACGGAAAAAACAAAGAAATACCAAAGAAATGTGATGGTGTCGTTTACACTGTGAAGCGGGAGTCTCCTGGGTACGGGAGAAATACACCAGGGTGGGCTTTTCGGTCATCTGTCCCATCTTTCTGTCATAGTGTCTGCTCTCTGTGAAGGGCATGTAAGGGGCCCACTGTATTTTATACACGTGCGCGCACAGGCCCCTGCCTGGGCAGGGGACACTGTCTCTGAACTGTCTGCTCAGCCTGAGAACTTGCCTTTGAGGAAGAGGAAAAACTGTGGACTGTGGTCTGATCTCACATTCTAGACTCCTGTTTCTAGACAGAAGACGATCCTGCCGTCCCTAAGAAAGCAGGGGACATTTTGTCACAGTTTTCGAGGCCCTACCTGTGCGCATGGTGTTTAATACGCATGCAGAGCTAGGAGAGAAACTGCCTCATTTCAGGTAAAAATAGAACCACATGTCCTTCGCTAGTCTCAGACCCGTGCCTGTTGCTCATGCTGCCCGGTAGTCCCTTCTGGGCTGAGCTTGCACATGTGGTTCTTTTAGTTTCAAAAACTTTCTCTTCAGATAGAGGCCTATATAAAAAGGATCACAAAATCAACACTTCAGAGTTAATAATCTTGAAACTATGAGGCCTATATTTGAACCTGATCATGTCACTCAGGGAAAAAAAAGTTAAAGCAAGCCCTGCATAAAACTATCTTAGAGAATAATTTTATTAATACTACCTTGGCCTCTGGTCTTAGTAGCTTTCACACTCAAGGATCAGTAAGTTTCCATGTTAAAAACATTAATTAAAATAAATGAGCAACATTTACTTAAGTAAAGCCTACTGAGTCTAGCTTTAGAAAAATTAAATCCCATTTGAGCTGAAGTCAATTAACAGCAATGTGTTCTATTTGCCTTATGATTTTAAAATTTTTATATAAAATAAAGGGATCAATTTCAGGAAAGGCAAATTAAGCTTAGGTGTCTCCGTTCTTTTTCCAGGGAAGGCTGACTGAGGTCGTTTTCAATCCCTGGCTTGAAGGAGCTGCATCACAGTTCACCTCAGTGTGGTGGTTTTCCTATTTATTGTCCTGGGGGCTCATTATGGTTCTTTTTGGTTTAGTTTTTAACCAGCTGGAGAAAATTCTGGCTATTATTTCTTGAGATTCTGTGGGGGAGCCCAGCTCCCCGGCCCAGGGACTACAATGATCCACATTCTGGTCACCTGAAACCGCCTTACCACCTCAGGACATGTGTCGGTCTATCTTCGCTCAGCTTCCTGTTGGAGCATTTCTACTGCCCCATCTTCGCACGGACCCATCTTTTCTTCGGTGCCGTCCAGTCTGCGCCGAAGCCCACCCAGTGGGCCGTGCTTGGCGCCTCGGCGGTGCCGGCGCGGCTCTCTGGTGGGCGTTCCACGTCTATCTAACCCGCTCCGTCCTTCCTCCACCTTCCGGAACGTCCGGAACTCCGTTACAGCAACCGTTTCAATGTCCCAGCCGACGGAGTCTATCTTCCGTGTCACTTCTGGGTCTGTTTCCGTTCCTTTTTATGGGTTGTATTTCCTGCATCGTTGCATGACCATTAACTTTTCGTCGCTGGCTGTGTCTGTGCTGTGATAGACACTCCTATGTCTGGGGCGCAGGTGGTCCTCTGAAGGCTTTTAGCTTGGTCGGGGGGGACCACAGCAGCCTGGAGAGAGAATCTTGCCCGACTGCCGAGGCAACAGCCTTCTGAATTGTCTCCGTGGTGCCCCTCGGTCGCTGTGGTTCTGGCTCTGATCGTCGCAATTGTTCTTGGCCTTCCGAACTCTCAAGATTGCTCTCTGCGCCTCTCGGGTGCTGTTCTCCCCTGCCTGGGGTGGTTTCCTCACATGCGGGTGTGGATCGTTACTCAACAGAATACTCCAAGGAGACCTTCTGAAGAGGTGCTGGGACCTGCGCTCCCAGGCTGCTCTCCCCTTCCCCGCTGCGGCCTCCCTGGCTTCCCAGCGGGCAGGCCCGGCCCCACCTGGCTTTCTCGGCCCTGCACCGCAGTCGCGTGGCCTCCGGGTCAGCCCCAGCAAACAGCCCCAGGGCTCCCCTCGCTTGGTCCCCCGCCTTGGGGGTCGCTGTCCTATGCTGCCCGAAGACTGAGGTGTTGGCGCACTTTGCCCAAATGTCCAGCCGTGTGAGGTGAGAAGACACATGCGGTCCCCGCTGGTCCCTCCTGGCCGAAGCAGAACTCCCGCTTTACGGTGTAAACAGGGAAGGAAAGGACGCTCGGTCACGGACCACACACCATCCCCCAAGATGGAGAACGAAGTCCCGTGAGACCTTCCAGCTCACCTGGAGGCGGGAAGGCGGCAGAGCTGAAGGCTCTTCCACCCTCACCCCCGACGGTGCCCGCGCCACGGCCCCTCCCGCCCCTCCTGCGAGGAAGCAGGCGCTTCCGGGGAAAGTGTCTCTCCAGAGGCACTGACAACCGCGCCTGGGTCACTGTCCCTACGACTTACTGGACACCGTAACACACTGGGAACAGAACACGGAGTCATTCTTATTCACGGCTTCCTGGAGACCTGAAAATTATTTCGAGGATTTGTCTGGGGTAAGATTGAGAAAGGCTCACCGAGACGACCCAAAACCAGCCACGTCTCAGTAACGGCTGAAGGAGGGACACCTGAACGGCTCAGTCAGGTCAGGGCTCAGGGCACGATCTCAGGGTCCCAGGATCGAGCCCAGCATCGGGCTCCCTGCTCTCTGCCGCACCCCTGCTTGTGTGCGCACCCTCCTGTCAAATCAATAAAATCGTAAAAAAAAATACACAGGAATTCACTATACCAATCTTTATTTTTATATACGTCTGAAATTTCCCATAGTCGAGAAGTTACAACTACGGAAGGAAACGAAAACCGCGCCTGCATTTGACGGACCTAACCTTGAGCGTGCGGCCGGAGAGAATGGAGGCAGCGCGGGGCAGAGACGAAAGAGTGGAGTAAGAACATCCGAGAGGAACCAAGTCCTTGTTCTAATTTCAGATTTGCCACCTCCTCGCCAAATATCCTTTTTTTTTTGCTTAAGTTAGTTTAAATGGGGGTTTGTTCACTCAAAACCCAAGGGTGCTTGCTGCTAACGTGCTTGGCAAACTACAGACATTTGTGTTTATCCCCTTCAAGTGTTCGGTAGATCTTGGGGTTTCATCAAAAGGGAGAAGAAAATAATCCTAAAGTTGTTAACTTTTGACCATTTTTAAATACCACGGCTACTTTTCGAACTCCTCCGCCAGGGTTGGAGTCTCTCGGCACCAGTTCCCTCAAGAGGAATCAGGAGCCCCTGGGAGCTGCTGGCTCCTGGTCTGGGGCAAGAAATGTGCAGGATGAGTCTGCAACACCTCTGGACACCAGCCACCACTGGGATCGGGTCCAAAAGATGCAGCACAGGACCCACGTGTTGGGCACAAATGGTCAATTTAAGCACTGAGGTCTGAAAAACGTCAAATGTGTTAAAAATCCGAGTTCATGTTGATACTTAAAAAAAGAAGAAAAGAAAAGAAAAAAAGAAGGAAAGAAAAACCTCACTGGTGATATCCTCTTCGGGGAATTCAAGGGAAGCACCTCATTTCTTCTGAAAACAGGAAAATAAGAAGAAAGAACCCAGCATTTTATTCTTCCTTTACAAACTGTACCTCATTGTAACCAAATAGCCGATGTGGAAAAATACTTCTTTTCAAAGGAATCCCAGCAATAAATGCAGAAGGAAAAATAAGGTGTCACTGTTTTGCAACCCCTAATGAAGCAATGGACTTGGGGAATGATCATGACACCCACACCGAAGCTGCCAGGGACGAGCTGCTGGAGACCTCGGGGCGGACCGCGCAGGCTGCCCACACGGCACAGACAGAGCTGCTATGGGCGGGCTATCCAGATAGAACAAATCTGAAGGGATGAAATAATTCACAAACTGGTCTACACCGCAACTACGCTTTTCACATTCACAACTGTCTTGGGCGGAAAGCTGAAGCTTGACGCATGCGGGCAGAGACGGCGCTGGGTACAAGCTGGACTATCTTCTTTAAGGCGGGTACCACCAAGTACAAAAGTGCCTACCAGAAATATTTGTCAGCATCCAACAGACACGGCAAGGCTATTCCATATTCTTTTCTTTTCAGGAAAGCTCTGCCCTTCTCATGATATCCCATAGCTAACATAAGGGCCTAGAAAAAAATATGGAATTTTTTAAAAAATCACTTTAAACTGTAATAAAACAAATTATATGAAAGGCATATCAAGTCTAAAGAAATCAAATAAAGATTTTTTAAAAATCCAAGATCACAACTCAATCCAAAAGCCAAAATTAAGAAAAATATAATCAAAGCTTCATTTCATTTCAATCCTGAGATCAAGCACTCAATTTAATGTGGCTGACAGGGTCATAACCCACACCTGTCTGTTTCCATCAGTTTCTTTCAGTATCTGATTTAGATCTATTCTACTATTCAGTAAGACTGAACAAATAAAAAAAGCAGCCAGTAATGCTTGTATCCCTTTGAAAAAAAGCATTCATGAGGCACCTGGGGGGCTCAGTCAGTTAAGCACCTGACTCCTGGTTTCAGCTCAGGTCTTGATCTCAGGATCATAAAACCGAGCATCAAATTCCACACTGGAGCTGCTTGGGATTCTCTCTCTCCCCCTCTCTCTCTGCCCTTTCCCCTCTCATGCACTCTTAAAAAAAAAAAAGGCATTCATTTCACTTTCTAGTTTTTGGGTTTTAAATAAAGATTTGAGAGAGAGAGAGCGCGCGCACCAGCAGAAGGTCAGAGGGAGAGGGAGAAGGAGGCTCCCCGCTGAGCAGGTAGTGGGGGGAACACGAACACGAACACACACACATACACACACACACACAGGGCTCGATCCTAGGACCCTGGGATCATGACCTGAACCAAAGGGAGATGTTTAACCGACTGAGGCACCCAGCCGCCCCTCACTTTCTAATTTTAATCAAGTTTTTTTCTGAAGTATCTGTCAACTCCAGTATTCCTAAAACAATTCTTAAAAGGCAACCCATGGGTGCCTGGCTGGCTCAGTCAGTAGAGGGTGCTGTTCTTGATTTTGGGGCTTGAATTCAAGCCCCATGTTGGGCACAGAGCTTACTTGAAAAAAAAAAGGGCAATCCAAAAATGTTTTTAAGTTCATTAATATTTAAATTTGAATTTTCATATAATTCGGTTTTATAAAGGTTTCCCAGAAAGTCTGGATATCATTTATTTTTTTTAAGATTTTTTAAAATTAAACCACACCCAACATGGGCTCAAAATTACAACCGCGAGATCAAGTCACACGTTCCACTGACTGAGGTAGCCAGGTGCCCCTGGATATCATCATTAAATATAAGAGAGTTGTGGGCAAATAATTACCAACATTTTAAAAATAAACAAGCATCAGTCCACTGATAGCTACCAAGTTCTCTTGTTAAAACTTAACTTTAATCCTTCATTTTCAACCATATAATCATGGAGTGACACCTACTCAAACCTGTCCTTTAGAGACAGAACAATTAAAATGGACTGGACCCACAGTCATTATAGCTCTTCATTAGCGGAAGCTACTGGGCCAGCTCAGATACTGACCTCTGGGTCCCAGCTGTAGAGTGCTGCAGCAAAGACCCCCTGCGACGTGTTCAAAGATAAAACCACCTCCTGCCTATTCCAAATTACTGGAAAGGCAGGGGAGAGATGGCACAATCACCTGTCCAGCTTCTTCCCAAATTACACGCCCCTCCTCCCGCCCCCAGCTCCCTATTCTGATCCACCCCTCAGAGGACATGCCCTCTGGTAAAAAACAAAAACACACCCAAACCAGCACTGCCACGGGGAGCCGCCTGTGCAGAAGGCAGCGGATCACGTCACCTGGGAACATTCATCCCTGCTGCAGGACATGCCACCGAGCTGGGGGACGCAGGTGCGTGTCACGGGCTTCCATCCTGTTTAGAAGCTCCCATGGAAAACGGTTTCTAATCCTTTATGACAGTCCAGGATAAAACAGCTAGAAAACCACTTCTGTTCTGACAGCAAATCAAAGCGCCGGCCGTAGCTCCTATAGTACTTACCTTTCTTTCTGACGGGGGAATTCTGATTGATCTGCCCGTCTGGTTGGCGATGTCTAAATACGGTGTGGTTTCTGGGTCCACCACCATCTCAGCTGCAACAGAACCGGAAGGAAGTCCATTAATGCCGCACCAGGACGCAGTGAGGGGACGTTAGGGTATCAGATGCGGGGAAGCCAAGTCCTTGCGAACTGTGACTGCCCCCCCGCCCTCCCCCGCTTTCCGGCCTAGAGGGAAAGAGCGCCCAGAGCTCTGTGCACCTCTCTCCGCCAGTATCTCCAGGCCTCTCTTGGTCCTCTGGATTCTTTTTTCTTTGAGCTCGGCTTCATTTTGCTCTTCCTCCTCCACCTGGAAATGTTTCCGCACATCCTCTTCAGACTGTTTGAGCTCGAGCACCATGGCTTTCACGTTGTGCGTCACGCCTTGTTCTTCAAGGGTTTTCCCTGTAACAGTCAGAAATGCTTCTCACAAAAACAGCCAAAACTATACTGTGTCCTGGTGACGGTCCATTCTCTGAAGTGGAACTCTTAAAGCCGTGCGGGTACTCGCGAGCCACCACGCCCCAGGCTCGGTGAGCACACACCGCTGTGGGGCTGCATAATTCTGTCACTGGTAAGCCGAGGGTAATATCCACACCCTCTAACTGCAGAAATAATCCACCCAGTTCACAGCAACGGCTGAGAAGCCACAGTGCAGCGGGGCACTGTGAGGGGGAACGCACTGTGGCAGCTAAAAGCAAACCTCTCAGGTTCTTCTGAACTTTGTGGTCCTGGGTAAAGCACTTAACACCCAGGGCCTTACACGTAAAATGTTAATAAAGACTGTGTCAGACAGTGAAGAAACAGAATGAAAGTATATTCACCAAATCAAAAGTTGGTTCTATGAAAAATTAATAGAATATACAAACCCAACAAAAATTAAGTCAAAGATGCAAATAAACCACCACTAAAATGAAGAATAAACACAGATGCATAAAGATTTTAAAATAATGAAATAGGGGCACCTGGGGGGCTCAGTGGGTTAAGCCTCTGCCTTTGGCTCAGGTCATGGTCTCAGGGTCCTGGGATCAAGCCCCATATCCAGCTCTCTGCTCAGCAGGGAGTCTGCTTCCTCCCCTCTCTCTCTGCCTGCCTCTCTGCCTACTTGTGATCTCTCTCTCTGTCAAATACATAAAATCTTTTTTAAAAAATGAGATATTATAAACTGTAAGTATATAAATTGGAATATTTTTTTGGAAAACTCCATCAAATTTTTTTTCCTTGAGAAACTTGATAAACATTCTAACATTTATGAAGAAAAATAAAGATACACCAATGGCCAAGTCACCTCGATAAAGAAGGGCCAAGAAGAGGACTCATCTTACTAGATTTTAAAACTACAACAAAACCACAATCATAAAAAAAAAACTCTATAGGTGAAGGTGGTCAAAAGGCAGAAACTTCCAGTTACAAAATAAGTCCGTCCTGGAATGTAACACACGGCACATGACTGGAGTTAATAATACTATACTGTATATTTTAACATAACTAGGAAATAGAATCCTAAAAGTTCTCATCACAAGAAAAAAAAAAGTTTAACTATGTGAGCTGACATTCTTGTGCACCCTCCACAATATATACAAACACTGAATCATTATGTTGTGCACCTGAAACTAATATAATGTTATCTGTCCATGATATCCCAATAAAAAAAACCTCTAGGGTTCTGGTCCAGGAAGAAACCTACAGGTAAATGGGAAGATGGGAAGTGCAGAAAAAGACTTCTAAGAAAGGAGGCACCAAGGGTCAGTGTGGCAAAGGCAAGTCTAGCAGGGGATATTAGAGAAGTAAAGCTGGATCCTTCGCCCTTACTCATATATATAGGGGGCTGTGGACAGTCTGCAGACCTCAGGCAGGTTAGGCTAATTAATACATGAAAACGTAGGAAGACCATGAGGCCCTGGGCTTGGGGAAAGACCTTATTTAAACACAAAGGATTAAAAAACAAAAAGGATATAAGGTGGAAATTGACTGCTCTGATAACAACAAAATCAAGGGTTTCCGCCCAGTGAAGAATACCACGAACAGAAGTGCTCCAGAGATGAGAGGACAGTGAAAAACTACCTATGACATCTGAAACAGATGATGGGGAATGGCTCGCAGAGAAGACAGGCTAGGGCCGTGTGCAGGCTGCATGCATCCCACCAAGCTAGGATGTGAACCTGACTCTCTAAGCCCTAAGAACCTCCTGGAAACCGGCTGTAGTGCCTACCTGAGTGGCTGCAACAGCTAACTGGTCTCCCCAGTCCTCTCATGTCTCCTTCAAATCCATTCCCCTGCTGCACCCACAGGGATGTTTAAAACCAAAATGTATCGTGTCACCCCCCAGCATCTGAGGCTTCCAGCCTCTCATGGGAGAAACCTTCTAATACTGCACGAGTTCACAGAGCCCAGGTTTTCTACACAACAGCACTACGGCCATCATGGGCCAAGTGAGTCTCTGTCAGGGGAGCTGTCCTGTGCTGTGTGATGGTTCAGCAGCATCCCTGGTCTTGCCTCCCTTAGTGACAGGAGCATAAGCCTCCACCCCCACCCCACAATCAAGTCATGATAACCAAAAATGTCTGCACACATTGCCAAAGGTCCCTGGTGGCAAAACTGCCCCTGGTTGAGAACCACTGCCGTAACCTTTTCACCGTGGCCTCTGTGTCGCCCTCCATCCTTAAAAAGCACTGCCCTCCCCTCAACTTACTACACTTGGCTGTCCTGGACCTTTTTCAACTGCTCAAATTCACATCAGGGGGCTCCGATATGAGGCTCTCTCAATCAGAACATGCCCCACTGCCTTCACTCAGCTTTAGCGCTTCTGCCTTGGAGAGAACTTACTGGAACCCCCATTTCACTCTGAGCACATCTACACTCCCATTCTGTAACATTTCCTCAAACCTACAACAAGTGTCTTTTCTCCCCACTAGCGCAGAACACACAGTAAGTACTGATTAGAAGGGTTGTTTCTGCTTTATGTTTCTATTTTAATCAGCTCTCCAGTAACCTGTTCTAGCGTATACATGCGGTAAAGCCACTAGAAATTTGTGAATAGAAAAACAGTGAGAAAAAGATGCAGTCATTATATTAACACGACAGAAAATCTGCACTTTGCCATGACATACCAAGTTGAAGCTGTTTCTTGTTTATGACAATTTTGATGTAATTTTCTTGAAATCCAAAGGTTTCAGCAATTCTGTAAAATAAAGCGGTACAGGCTGCAGGTAATCAGTTTATTATTATCTGATAAATGGAGTTTAATCGTGACAGCTATTTCATACATTTCACTTAGGAATGCCCAGTATTTCGATGCACCGTCTCCGAAACACCACTTCACGATAAAGCCAGCTTTCTAGACCGTTATTCGAAACTGTGTAAGAGACAATGTTCTTTTTTCAACTATCTGCTTTACTTGTTTCTTTGTGAAGTGGAGACCACATGTGGGGAATGTGCATCTCAAGAGGACGGCCCTCGGGGACGCCTGGGTGGCTCAGTGGATTAAGCCACTGCCTTCGGCTTGGGTCATGATCTCAGGGTCCTGGGATCGAGCCCCACGTCGGGCTCTCTGCTCGGCGGGGAGCCTGCTTCCTTCTCTCTCTCTGCCTGCCTCTCTGCCTACTTGTGATCTCTGTCTGTCAAATAAATAAATAAAATCTTAAAAAAAAAAAAAAGAGGACGGCCCTCGCCGCGTGTCTGGAGAAAATCCATTCTCTAGGCTCCTTCTCCTAGGAGAAGCCCGTAACAGAGGCTTGTTCCAGACGATCTCCTCCTGTGCGCTGAATGAATGATGCTTCCTGAATCCATCCCTAACAGCCCTAATGTAGACCAAAGAAAACGAGAAAAATCAGCTTCAGAACCAGAGCCTGCTAGCAGGGGAGGTACTCAAAACACTTACCGTTTAAAAATACAGACGTGGATGACACAACCAAACGAGTGTCAAGAGTGAGACTGTCACCAGTATGTGACAGGTATGTTTTCTTTTTACAGATGGGCCAACAGCCTGAACGTGGCTAAAACACTTTGCTGAGTGTCACAGCAAGTGATGAACGCACTGAGAGATAAAATTCAAAGCTAATGATCTGATGAGCATCAGTCTATTTGTACCATTCGCTCATTGATTCGCGCACGTTATCACGTACCTGTTAGGTGGGAGGCACAGAGCTCCCGCCGGTCTCAAGTTATGCCAGGAAATGAGGGCAAATGGTGCCAGTCTTGAGTTCTTGCTCTGCCCTTAACTGCCAGTGTGAGCCTGATCACGTTCTGCAGTGGCCAAGCCTCAATTTTCCTTTCCGCTAAGTGAGGAGAATGGGCCCTGCCCAGCCGTCTAACAAGACTGTCAAAGGACCCCACGAGCCAGTGCGGGAGGGCCGAGAGCAGCTGGGGCTCCGGGCAGCCAGATACTTACTTCGACCTCAGTTCTCTGCCAGTGATGTGCAGCCGGGTCTCCAGCAGGTTTTTCCTATCCTATTTTAAAAAAGGCAAATGAAAGAAACTGTACAAAAGGAACGCTACGGAAGAAAGGGCTATGCAAACTACGTTAGTCAGAGAAAGACAAATACAGTCTGATTTTGCTCATATGTGGAATTTAAGAAACAAAATGGAAGATCTTAGGGGAAGGGAAGGAAAAATACAACATGATCAAAACAGAGAGGGGGGCGAACCCTGAGAGACTCTTAACTCCAGGGGAAAAAGCAGAGTTGCTGGAGGGGAGGTGGGTCGGGGGATGGGGTAACTACTAGGGGATGGGCACGGAGGAGGGCACGCGATGTGATGAGCACAGGGTGTTATATAAACTGATGAGTCACAAAATTCTACCCCTGAAACTAATACTACACTGTATGTTAACTAAACTGAATTTAAGTTAAAAATTTTTTAAAAAGAAAGAAAATGTACTTCAGCGTGACACTTTGTGGTGCTATTACTCCGTCTAGAAAATCAGGAAGGTTGGTATCAATGTTAAGGACTGAAATGAGGCACGGCGGGTGGAGAAGCTACTGCACATGACCTGGTGCTGCCGACCCTGTGACCTAGCAGCCCTCAAGGGGATAGAGGTGTGCACCCCAGGAAGGGCGTCAGCCTCTTGGTGGGGAAGCAAGATGTTCAGAGGGGTTTGTGATGTGTCTTCACCCACGGAAGCTGGCCTATACAGCACAAGGAGCCAGCCCACCACCTCGGCACCAGAGCCACCCTCAGGGAACCGTGCCCACCGAGCAGGGAGTGGACAGAGACGCCATCCTGGAACCTCTTCATTCCCCCCGGCTGGGCTCGGGAGGAAAAAGCGGAATCACTAGGAAAGCCTAGGAGACCATGCAAACCTGCTCAGATCCCACACTCACCAGCCAGCTTTCTGACTGGGTCCTGTGGTAGCTCTGACACACACATATATATTTTCATATCTTCTGAAAAGATCAGTGCTCAGAGGCCTAAGCAGCCTTAGAACAAAATGCCCCAACGCCATTTCTGGACTTGAGCTACTGAGGATGTGGCCCTGACAGGAGGTGGCCCTGCTTGAGCACTCAGCTGACCTCCACCAGCACAGAAAAAAGGGATACATCCTTCCTGATGTGTCCTACTGTGCACGGTCTGGGAAAACCGGAAGTACTCTTTTAAGTCCCCATTATTTCTAAACGTTCGTTCAAACTCTAGAAAGGGTCAGCATGTGATGTATGGCTTTGTGAAGTTTGGGAGGCCTAAGAGGGACAAACCTACCCTGTAAATGTTCGTTTAAACATCCTAAAATTAACTTTGAAGCTGATAAACATTTAGCATGTGAAGCAACTTAAAAGAACTTTTCACTTTGGATTATAACTTAAAAAAAAATCGTAATTTATCACTCAGTCAACAAAGCTCTGCTACATGTACTCCTTTGGGAAAATTACTCACTTTTCTTAGCCGTGGAGGTAAAAAGACCTCAATTGTAGCAATTCCTGTTGTTTTATAATTTTCATTTCCTGTGCCACGCTCGATTGCTTTGCACCGTATTTCTTCGATTATCTTTTCTACTTCATTTTCACAACATTCTAGCCTGTCAGAGTACTTCTTAGCAAGGTCCTGTGAAGCAAAATCAGAAAAGAGATCAATGTAGTGCCAACTCAAAAAAGGGGCATGGTACAGAACAGTGTATGAAGGACTCTAAGGCAATGGGGCACCTGGGTGGCTCAGTGGGTTAAAGCCTCTGCCTTCGGCTCAGGTCATGATCTCAGGGTCCTGGGATCGAGCCCCGCATCGGGCTCTCTGCTCAGCGGGGAGCCTGCTTCCCTCTCTCTCTCTGCCTGCCTCTCTGCCTACTTGTGATCTCTCTCTCTGTTAAATAAATAAATAAAATCTTAAAACAAAAAAGAAAGAAAGAAACTGGAGTGGTGGTCAGCCCATTGGAGGGAAATGTCAGGGCTTGGCATCTAGAGAGATACAGAGGCTAGAAAGGATCCAAGGAAAAGCAAAAACAAAGAATAGGAAAACAGACCCAACAGAAGATGTGAAAATAACTGGGATTGTTCTAGGGGTAAAGGAAAAGTAGGCCATGACTTATGTCACTGTAATGCATTATAAATTATTTTAAGGAACAATGGAGTGATCAACTCCACTGGAGGAGACCTAAAGAAAAAAAAAAAAAAA
>RCUC01148248.1:0-48106 GCA_003697995.1 Taxidea taxus jeffersonii
CATCTGTGTTCATCAAGGATATTGGTCTGTAATTCTCTTTTTTGATGGGATCCTTGTCTGGTTTGGGGATCAAGGTGATGCTGGCCTCATAAAATGAATTTGGAAGTTTTCCTTCCATTTATATTTTTTGGAACAGTTTCAGGAGAATAGGAATTAATTCTTCTTTAAATGTTTGGTAGAATTCCCCTGGGAAGCCATCTGGCCCTGGGCTTTTGTTTGTTGGGAGATTTTTGATGACTGTTTCAATCTCCTTGCTGGTGATGGGCCTATTCAGGTTTTCTATTTCTTCCTGGTTCAGTTTTGGCAGTTCATATGTCTCTAGAAAAGCATCCATTTCGTCCAGATTGTCAAATTTGTTGGCATAGAATTGCTCATAATATGTTCTTATGATTGTTTGTATTTCTTTGGTGTTGGTTGTGATCTCTCCTCTTTCATTCATGATTTTATTTATTTGGGTCCTTTCTCTTTTCTTTTTGATAAGTCTGGCCAGGGGTTTATCATTCTTATTAATTCTTTCAAAGAACCAGCTCCTAGTTTATTGATTTGTTCTATTGTTTTTTTGGTTTCTAATTCATTGATTTATGCTTTGATCTTTATTATTTCTCTTCTCCTGCTGGGTTTAGGCTTTCTTTGTTGTTCTTTCTTGAGCTCCTTTAGGTGTAGGATTAGGTTGTGTATTTGAGACCTTTCCTGTTTCTTGAGATAGGCTTGTATCGCTATATATTTTCCTCTCAGGACTGCCTTTGCTGCGTCCCACAGATTTTGGACTGTTGTGTTTTCATTATCATTTGTTTCCATGTTTTTTTCGAATTCTTCTTTAATTTCCTGATTGACCCATTCATTCTTTAGAAGGATGCTGTTGAGTCTCCATGTATTTGTGCTCTTTCCAAATTTCCTCTTGTGATTGAGTTCTAGCTTCAGAGCATTGTGGTCTGAAAATATGCAGGGAATGATTCCAATCTTTTTTTTTTAAGATTTTATTTATTTATTTATTTGACAGACAGAGATCACAAGTAGGCAGAGAGGCAGACAGAGGGGGGAGGGAAGCAGGCTCTTGGCCGAGCAGAGAGCCCGATGCGGGGCTCGATCCCAGGACCCTGGTTTCACAACCCGAGCCAAAGGCAGAGGCTTTAACCCACCGAGCCACCCAGGCGCCCCTGAATGATCCCAATCTTTTGATACTGGTTGAGACCTGATTTATGACCCAGGATGTGATCTATTCTGGAGAATGTTCCATGGGCACTAGAGAAGAATGTGTATTCTGTTGCTTTGGGATGGAATGTTCTGAATATATCTGTGATGTCCATCTGCTCCAGTGTGTCATTTAAGACCTTTATTTCCTTGTTGATCTTTTGCTTGGATGATCTATCTGTCCATTTCAGTGAGGGGCGTGTTAAAGTCTCCTACTATTATTGTATTCTTGTCAATGTGTTTCTTTGATTTTGTTATTAATTGGTTTACATAGTTGGCTGCTCCCATGTTAGGGGCATAGATATTTAAAATTGTTAGATCTTCTTGTTTGACAGACCCTTTGAGTATGATATACTGTCCTTCCTCATCTCTTATTATAGTCTTTGGCTTAAAATCTAATTGATCTGATATAAGGATTGCCACCCCAGCTTTCTTCTGATGTCCATTAGCATGGTAAATTGTTTTCCACCCCCTCACTTGCAATCTGGAGGTGTCTTCAGGTCTAAAATGAGTTTCTTGTAGGCAGCATATTGATGGGTTTTGTTTTTTTATCCATTCTGAAACCCTGTGTCTTTTGATTGGGGCATTTAGCCCATTTACGTTCAGGGTAACTATTGAGGGATATGAATTTAGTGCCATTGTATTGCCTGTAAGTTGATTGTTACTGTATATTGTCTCTGTTCCTTTTTGATAATACTTTTAGGGTCTCTCTTTGCTTAGAGGACCCCTTTCAATATTTCCTGTAGAGCTGGTTTGGTGTTTACAAACTCTTTCAGTTTTTTTTTGTCCTGGAAGCTTTTTATCTCTCCCTCTATTTTCAATGATAACCTAGCTGGATAAAGTATTCTTGGCTGCATGTTTTTCTCATTTAGTGCTCTGAATATATCATGTCAGTTCCTTCTGGTCTGCCAGGTCTCTGTGGGTAAGTTTGCTGTCAATCTAATATTTTTACCATTTTATGTTACAGACTTCTTGTCCTGTGCTGCTTTCATTAAGAAAATCCTGAACGAATTTTCTCTTTGTCACTAAAACTTGTAAATTTTACTATTAGATGACGGGGTGTGGACTTATTCCTATTGATTTTGAGGGGGATTCTCTGCACCTCCTGGATTTTGATGCTTGTTCCCTTTGCTATATTAGGGAAATTCTCTACAATAATTCTCTCCAATATACCTTCTGCTCCTCTCTCTCTTTCTTCTTCTTCTGGAATCCCAATTATTCTAATGTTTTTTCTTCTTATGGTATCACTTATCTCTAGAATTCTCCCCTTGTGATCCAGTAGTTGTTTGTCTCTCTTTTGCTCAGCTTCTTTATTCTCTGTCATTTGGTCTTCTATATCACTAATTCTTTCTTCTGCCTCATTTATCCTAGCAGTAAGAGCCTCCATTTTTTATTGCACCTCATTAATAGCTTTTTTTATTTCAACTTGATTAGATTTTAGTTCTTTTATTTCTCCAGAAAGGGCTTTTATTTCTCCCGACAGGGTTTCTCTAATATCTTCCATGCCTTTTTCGAGCCCAGCTAGAACCTTGATAATCGTCATCCTGAATTCCAGATCTGACATATTACCAATGTCTGTATTGATTAGGTCCCTAGCCTTCGGTACTGCCTCCTGGTTTTTTTTTTTTTTTTGTGGTGAGTTTTTCCACCTTGTCATTTTGTCCAGATAAGAATATATGAAGGAGCAAATGTAATACTAAAAGGGTGGCAAAGACCCCAGGAAGATGTGCTTTAACCAAATCAGAAGAGACCTCAAATCATGGGGGGGGGGGGAAGGGGGTAAAAAGAAGTTCAGAAAAGAGAGAAAAAAAAAAAAAGAGAACACAAATAAAGAAAAAATATAAAAAAAGAAAAAAACATATATATGTATTAGACTGGTGACTAGAACAGTGTCACCCACTTAATTTTGGGAGTATTTTGGTCTCTTAGAAGAAACTACCTCCCAAAATTTTAAAGAATGAAAAACATATATAAGGGTAAACACAATGAAGGGATGAAATATGACTATAAAGATGAAAAAAAATTTTTCTTTTTTTTTTCCTAACAAAGGAGTTGATAAGGCAAGTTGGTAGGGAGAATAAAATAATTAAAAAAAAAAAAGAAAGTGGAGAGAACTTCCTTGGGCTGAAGACTAGATAAAGCCCGGTACTAGATTTGGGGTGTATTTTGATCTATCAGAAGAAGTTGCACCCCAAATTTTTAAGAAGAAAAAAAAACCCTATGTGTATACAAAGAATAAAGTTAGATACAGTGAAGGATAGAATATGACTATAATAATAAAGGTTCAAAAAATTTTTTTAAAGAGAGTTATTAAGATAAACTAGTTAAAAAATGTTAAAAGAGGAAAGGGTAAAAGTTTAAAAAAATTAGCAGAAGAGAAAAAAAATTTTAAAAAGTTAATTAACTTTTCAAGACTAAAGATTCATGGGGAGAAAGCCAAGAATTCCATGCTTTGCTTTCTCCTCCTCTGGAATTCTGCTGTTCTTCTTGTTAAGTGAACTTGGTCTTGGCTGGATTTCTTGTTGATCTTCTGGGTGAGGGGCCTGTTGTATTGATCTTCAAGTGTCTCTGTCCCAGGTGGAATTGCACTGCCCTTACCAGGGGCCAGGCTAAGTAATCCTCTCAGGTTCGCTTTCATGAGCTTTTGTTCCCTAAACGCTTTCCGTAGAGTTCCGGAGGACGGAATGAAAATGGTGGACTCCCAATCTCCAGCTTGGAGGAGCCTAGAGCTAGGGGCCCCAGTCTTCAGTGCGCCTTCAGAGTAAAGCGCTTAATCACTCCCGTCTCCCCACCCTCCAGCCGTGCTTGGAGAAAATCGTGCATAATCAGTCCCATCTCACTGGCCTCTGGCTGCGCTCCAAGGTCACCCAGCTTGTGACTCTGTCTCTGGCAGAGTCCCACCTGGAGTCTCTGAACCCCGTAGGTTCCTGAGCTCTCCCAGGTTGGAGTCTCCCCGTATCTTGTGGGGACCCCACGCAGAGAGCACCAGCCCATGTCACAGACCATGGCTCTAGGTAACCTCGAGTTGAGAGTTCACTCCTCGGCTCTGTCTCTGCAGCCAGCTTCCCTGCTCTAATACCTGTAAGCTCTGCGACACTCAGACACCCCTGATTCTTCTTTGACACCCCCGATTCTTCTGTGACCCCGCAGGACCTGAGTCCACGCTGTCCCCGTGAGGTCTTCACCCCAGTTTAGCCTCTGGAGCAATGTCCCTCTGTGGAGCAGACTTTTAAAAGTCCTGATTTTGTGCTCCGTTGTTCCGCTGCTTGCCGGGAGCTGGCCCCTCCCCCGGGGTCTATCTTCCCGTCGCATTGGATTCACTTCTCCACTGGTCCTACCTTTTAGAAAGTGGTTGATTTTCTGTTTCTAGAATTGTTGTTTTTCTTCTCTTCGATCTCTTGTTGGATTCGTAGGTGTTCGGAATGGTTTGATAGGCTATCTAGCTGATCTCCTGCTGCCTGATGTCGTCTCAGCCTGCTACTTCTCCGCCATCTTGACTCCTCCCTCTGTCATCAGCTGATTTTAAAAGTTATACCAAGGTTGTACTCTTGTGATAAACTCAAGAATTTAGTCCTAGTGTATTATCATTTTTGATTTGTTATTGGATTTTGTTAATATTTCACCAAAGTCCTTGTTTCTATGTTAATAAGGATCACTATCTTAAAATTTTATTTTCTTGCTTTGTTTATTATCAGTTTTGGTATCATATACAGTGGTTAACTAAACATAATAATGAAAAAATTAAATTAAATTTTAAAAATAATATAATGGCCTCATAAAACAGTTAGTAATATTCCCTTCTCTGTTACTTTTTAAAGATTTATTATAAATAGGTGTTATTTGATCCTTAAGTGTTGATAGGATTTACCAGTAAAGCCATCTGGCCCTGGAGTTTTGGTGAAAAGCTTTTTAGTGATTAGTTCACTGTTTTAATAGTCATGAGGCATTAAATTTTTCATTTCTTGTTGTGTTAGTTTTAGTGAATGAGGGTTTTCAAGGAGACTGTCTATTTCATCTAAGTAGTTGAATTTATTAGACTAAAGTTTTTTTTAATATTTTAAAACTAATATTATTTATTTATTTATTTGACAGACAGAGATTACAGGCAGGCAGAGAGGCAGGCAGAGAATGAGGGGGAATCAGGCTCCCTGCTGAGCAGAGAGCCCGATGTGGGGCTTGATCCCAGGACCCTGAGATCATGACCTGAGCCGAAGGCAGAGGCTTTAACCCACTGAGCCACCCAGGCGCCCCTAGGCTAAAGTTCTTTTATACTATCCCCTTAATATCCCTTAAATGTCTGTATACTTTATAATGATGCTCCCTACTTCCTTCCTGATATTAATTTGTGTTTCTTCTTTTTTTCTCTGCAAATATTTGCTTTGTGGGCCCCTTAAGAACTTTGGTTTTCCTCTTAGAGCTAAGATATAGTCCTAGACTTTCCTCTTAAGGCATGGTTTTTCTCAGTAGAAATTTCACAATGTTTACCAAGGCCCTGCAACCTGGTGGGAGGTGAATTCCAAATGTTTCTCTACCACTTGGTTGCTGAAATTCTGCTCAAGTCTTTATTCTGCCAGCTGCAACTTTTTTCTGGGTTCTTTTCTATCACTTTGCACATACAGAGTTTAGGCATCAGCTGATATTTGACAAGTTGTACATAATTTTGGTGCTTCCCTTTTTGTGGTGTCTGCCTTTGAATGTTTCCCCTCAATTTCCAGTCATTCTGGCAGCTCCAAACTCTAACCTCTGTGTCTTCATCACAATAAAACTAATGATTTCCACTTCAAGGTCTGTTCCTTCTTTGCCATTGGAGACTGAGAGTGCCCTTAGGCAAAACCTATCTGATTGCAAAGCTTGCATAGTTTGCTTCCCTTCATTTAAAAATTTTTTTCTTTTATTTTCTACCTCTTTTGGTTCCTTTCCAGAGCTTTACAATTGTTTTGTGAGAAATTGTTTTCATATTTGACCAAAGTTTATCATTGCTATTAGCAGATTGACTAATGTGAATCAAGCTACGCTACCCTTAGTTGAAACCAGAACTTTTGCGTATTAATTTTAAAAATTGCTAACATTAGTTGAACACTTTTTTAAAGTTTTTATTCAAATTCCAGTTATTTAACAAAGAGTATAATATTACTTTCAGGTGTACAATTTAGTGATTCAACACACACAGTTGAGCACTTTTTGTAAAAGTTAGGTACTACATTTTGCATGCATTTTAAAATTTTATTATCAGAAAAGTTTGTAAGGTATTTGTTAATTTCATTTCAATTTGTCAGATAAGAAAACTGTAACAAAGAGAATGAAGGTATCTTCCACAAAACACATAACTAGTGAGGAGGCAGCACTGGGTTTTAAAGCTAGGATTATCTGGCTTTGATTTTAATGACTATTATATATTGCATCTCCAAACTGGTCCTTTATTTTAATACTAGAAAGTGACTGAAATTTTATTTAGGTTATTATTTCCACAGCTCAAACATATTTTTTGTAAGATTTTCTATGAGATATTTCTTTTGGCTCTGATAAAGTTTCCTATAACTAAATTTTGTATCACTGGAGCCAAGATGTCTCCTTTGTGACTTGTTCATATCCAGTGACTTACCAGACTATTTCAATCTCTCAAATATACATTTAAGGCCTTTGAATTGTGCATTTCCCCAAGGCATGTTGGCCTAAAATGGCTATTAACTGAGCTTACCCATGAATCAGCATTCTCAAATACCCTCATACTACTAAAAGCACATTTCAACTGGCTCAAGTAGAATATATGGTGTGCTAAATTGACTTACCTTCATGTTGATCATATTTCTGACATCTCTACATTGTTTTGTAGAATGAGAGATTTTCAAACTCCTAAAAAGCATAGAGTTTTACTATGTATTTTAAAAAATGCAGGGTCACATGAAGTAAAATGGGTATCATCTACTGTCATACAGCTATTTAGCTGCAGATATGGGACCCAAGTAACAATTTCATTTCTCTTTGTAATTAAAAAAAAAAAAAAACCATTCTTATATTCAAAAAGAGAAAGCAAGTATAATAAAGACCATTTATTCTAAAAGTGGTAGAAATCCTTCATCCTTATCCATTTAACCTCTTTAATTAATTGATTGGGTTTCCACAAAATAGCTCTCATGGATCAAATCTATCTATATTAAATATCATATTGTTCAATTTTCCCTTGGTATACTGTATCCTTAAAAATCTATAATTGATTTCCCTTATTATGAAATTCCTTATTATGTCAATTGCCCACGTCAATCATTTTTGGCCAAGTATTTTAAAGACATGCATAATCAAACCCAATAATGTATAATTAAATAGTAATAACCTACCAGTGCTGTATTAAGGAAAATGGGAGAAATCACTAAAATTCTCTCAAAGTCCCTTTGGGAGTGCCATAGTTCTTTCATTGAGTTGCACCAACTGGATGTTAACCATACTCAATATGTTCTTTCCCTGTCCTATATTCATAACTTCTGAGGTATACTATAGTTTATGTTTAATCCTAATACCATTATAAGCATACATCCTTATTCTCAAAATTGGCAAGGAAAACATCAAGAAATCATAATGCCTACTCCTTTACAGTATAAATCCATTGTTATTTCACTTTTGTGAAATGGAAATAATTTGACCCAGAAAGGTCAAGTGACTTCCTCAGTTAAACAGATTCTGAAATTTAAATTGAAATCCTGATTACCTTATAAACAGGATACCATTCTTCTATGAGACACTGTACCTCCATCAATATGTGTCTGTCAGCATGGACAAGACTTTATACTGGGACAATGCTAAGTTTGATAAGGTTTATTTTCCAGATAACTGGTACAGTTGGATGAGAGAGGACATAAAATTTTTTTTCAGTAAATAAGTGTGGGAGAAGCTGGATTAAATAAAGTGAAGCATGTTTCTTTAGTGTTGGACTTACCTGAAGTTTTCATAAGCTAATATGCATATACTTCTCTAAAAGGAGAATAGAAACATTTCTCAACACAATTGACCAAAAGACCATTGGCCAAAAGACTTATTTTTCCAAAGACCATCTATTCTAATAAATATCTGGTAGAACAATTTATTTTTTTAAAGATTTTATTAATTTATTTGAGAGAGAGAGAGGGTGAGAGAGCATAAGCAGGGGGATGCCACAGAGGGAGAGGGACAAGCAGATGCGTAGTAGGGCAGGGAGTCTGATATGGGGCTCGATCCCAGGACCCTGAAATCCTGACCTGAGCCAAAGGCAGGCATTTAACTGACTGAGTCACTGGGCAACCCTCTGATTGAATAATTTAGAAAAATTCTTCTCTAGAGTTTTCCATGACATAATCCTCAGAACATTGTGGCCACTTAATAAAATTTTATTGAAAGGAGGAATAGACATTAAAATTGTATGTACATTCATAATAATTTATATCTAACTCCATCCATTATCAAATTATAGTTCAGATAATGTCACTAAGGGCCATCTTGTGGGAAAAGAAGGTAGTTTATCTTCATGATGGTGACCTCAGTGGATGGAGATATATTCCAAAGACTTTAACTTCACTCTATATACTAATGGGGAACCATCATTCTTAATCTCATTTAACTGCTATGTCATTTAAAGTGACTGTCTTTTAAAAAGATTAATAGAATTTATTAATGCATGTGAAAATTTAACTGAGTTTAAACAGCTACAGAAACACCATCATCTGGGAAAAATGCCATGTTCTTTTCAGAAGAGAAGTTTGTGAACTGACAGCCCTTTTTAAGTCTCCCCCAGCTAGAGTGACTCAAAAAAGAAGTAGGTTAGCCAATTTTAATTTTCCTGGAAACATTGACTTTACTTTCCAATGGAATAAGGCATTATATTAAAATATGTTAGGAAAAAAAGCTCAATTGGTAGTAAGTTTCTTCTAAATTTATTTTAAAAAGGAAAAAATTCATCCCAATAATGAACTGGTGATAGATTTTAGTATATTTTTATACTATGTATCACCTTACTTATTTATATTTACTCATTTAATTATAGTATTTTATGTTTTTGTTTTAGTTACAGTCTTGTAAATAAGAATCAAAACAAGCATTAGTTTACCTGTTGGAATTTTCCAATTCAATAAATGCTGAATGAATATGCTGCACAAAATCAAAAATAAAATCCCTACTCTCAAGGAGATTGAAATCTAATAAGGGATAATGACAAGTACAAAGAAAAACCTCCAAAACTATAATGACAGTCAGAAAGTGGTAAACCAGTTTTATTTTATTTTATTTTATTATTCTATTTTTTTAAGATTTCATTTATTTGTCAGAGAGAAAGAGAGAGAGAGCACACAAGCAGGGGGAGGGGCAGGCAGAGAGAGAAGCAGGATCCCTACTGAGCAAGAAGCCCAATGTGTGACTCAATCCCAGGACCCTGAGATCATGACCTGAGCCAAAGGCAGACATTTAACCAACTGGACCACCCAAGCATCACAGTAAGACAATTTTAGACAAGACGAAGCACATTAAAGTTTCCAAAGTAGGGGGAAACTACATTCCACTATATGGACATCAGAAAGGTATCACAGAGTTGGGTATATTTGGGTTCTCAATCTAGTTTTAAAATAAGTGTTATGGTCAGTGCAGGGAGCCTGCCACTTAACAAGTACTACTTCTTCTATGTCTGTTCTGAGTCTCCATAACTAAATAATCTCTCTGCATTGGAGCAAAGCATAAATTGCATGAATGGAAATATGGAAAAGAAGATATAATGGGCCCAGAACATAAAGCCTTGTGATTGGTGATTTTATTAAGTAGTAAAATAACATCGAATTTTTTTAAATTAAAAAAATAGCATAATCAGGTTGATCTGTGTTTGTGAAAGGAAAATGGAGAGAAGATAAACTGGAAGCAGGGAAATAAGTGCAATGATTCAGGCAGAGTCCTCAACTTGCATACTGAAAGTAGTAACTGAACAAAAGAGTTGTACAAGAGGTATTACAAAGTGGAAATGACAAGATAGAGCAGTGAGAGACATGAGCAGTGGAGAGACATGGAAAACTTAAAAAAAAACAACTTTCATTTTCAAACCTGAGTGAAAAAAAAATCGTCACACCATAAACCAAAATAAGCCAATTGGAAGAAAGCCAATTTGTACAGAGCAGACAAATAATTCAGGTTTAGTGATAATGTTTGACAGGTTGGTGAGAATTTCAGGTGAAATTATTTGTTTATTTATTTATTTATTTATTTGACAGAGAGAGACACAGCGAGAGTAGGAACACAAGCAGGG
This sequence comes from Taxidea taxus jeffersonii, assembly GCA_003697995.1. Lineage (NCBI taxonomy): Eukaryota > Metazoa > Chordata > Mammalia > Carnivora > Mustelidae > Taxidea > Taxidea taxus. Next base: position 10,445 of record RCUC01148248.1, read on the forward strand.
GGAGTGGGAGAAGGAGAATCAGACTTCCCACTGAATAGGGAGCACAATGAGGGGTTGGATCCCAGGACCTGAGATCATGACCTGAGCCAAAGGCAGACGTTTAATGACTGAGCCACCCAGGAGCCCTTCTAGGTGCAATTTTTGAAAAAGAAGTTGGAAATGTGGGACAAGAATTATACAAGGCAAAGGTAAGAGTTAATGGTATAGGCAATGAGCAATAAAGTGTGTGTGTACTGGGCAATCAGAACACTTGCTGGCTGTAACTAGCGGGTATCAGTGAAAACCACTGGAAGAGCCAACCTGCGTGGATGGAATATAATGGAATCTATCCAATGAGAAAGGATGGAGTAATGTAATTTGGGAGGAAGCTTTTGGGAATATTTATATAAGAGGCTGCTAGAAGTGTAGCCAAACAAATGTCCAGAGAGAAAACTGTTGGAAAAGGAGGAAATAAAATTCAACAGACATAGTCAATGCTTTGAGCTGCCATGTATATACATTCTAGCAGACTGATTATTCATTATATCACATTCTTTACTTGATTCATATATGGAACTGGTCTTCAAGCTACACTAAGAAAGATAACATACTCTATCTAGATATTCTTTATAGTGTTTTATGTCTTCCTGGATATAGGTTTAAATTTTGAATTAACAAAGTTTGCAAATCATGTTAACACAGTATATCATTTGAGTCACACAATAATGTGGGGTAAGCTAGACAAATGCAACAGATTCCACTTTACAGATAAAGTTCAAAGAGGTTAAGTGATTTGGCCAATGTCTTTGATTTAATTAGTGGAGGATTTGGGACTTCATCATGAGTCTACTGGTTCATTGTTAAATGTTCTTTTCTAAATGTCTTATTGGTTTACATTCTACTCTTATTCCTCTGAATTCCTCAGGTGATCAGAATTTTCCTTGTACCTACCCCATGGCCATATTTATAATCCTTCATCAAATATGGCAAAAAGCACCCCACCTGCCATGCAGTACAGTAGACAATTTTTCCAGGAAGTTAAGCCTCTCCTATCTTCCCTCTAAAAGATATTAAGTTTGAATAACCTAAGATAATAGGTTTTTCTTACATTTGTTTTTGTTTTATTGTATTTATTTTCGATCATAGTGTATATAAGAGGTATCCAATCCCTTTGCCCAATAGTGGATAACAGAAAATGTGTATATCAACATCAAAATCAAATAAACATATCTGCCAGGATACTAGAGCAATTGCTTCAGCTGGAGTATCCAAAAGGCCATTGATGATTAAAATTGCCCTCAACCTTTTTTTTTTTAAAGATCTTATTTATTTATCTGACAGAGAGAGCAAGAGAGCACTAGCAGGGGGGACAATGGGGAGAGAGAGGGAGAAGCAGACTCCCCACCCGAGCAGGGAGCCAGACTCCAGGCTCGATCCCAGGACCATGGGATCATGACCTGAGCCAAAGGCAGATGCCTAACCATCTGAGCCACCCAGGTGCCCGCTCAAACAACCTTTTAATGAATTTAAGCTAGAAGGCCTTTCTGAATTCTCAGCTCTTCACTTTGATTACTGTGCTTGGCTCTTCTTTTCTGAAGACTATCAAATGCATCTGGATTGATCTTGTATTGTAGGAAGTATATCTCTTCCAGCTTAGGTAACACCATCAAATCTTACCTGAAAATAGACTTCACTTTAAGGTCAAGAAGCCTGAAAGGACAGCTATACTGTCATTGACCCACCACATCTTCGGGAGTCTACTATTCCCTAAGACAACATCTCACAGTTTATAGTTTAGGTCAGCATTTCTCTGGTAGGCTCAATGAACTTGAAAGTTAAACATTTTAGAGCCAGACTTAGAAAATAAATATTTAAACATATTTTGCTTTCTTTGTATACCCACAGGCTTATTTATAGGTTTATAAATGTCACATATACATATATTTACACCTAAATGGGCATGTTCATGCTGTGGTTGATGTTTGATGCACATACCTCCACAAAATGCACCACCATAAAGTGGAAATCTAACACATTTGCTGAATCACCATTTTCATATTCTGATTTAGTGTTTGAATATACTATATATAACAAAACATTTTTTGATATTACCCTGGACTGATAAGCAAGAAGGATTATTATAGATGCTCTATATCATTTCAAAATTAAAGAATTTTTATTTGGAAGGCAACAGATGTCATTAATGTCATTTTATCAATGAGAAAACTGAAGTCTTGAGAGTAATCTTGATTTCCTTTGGCAGAACTAAGATTGCGACCTCATTTCATCCAATCCTGAGAACAATGCTCTATCAATAAAAATTGGTTTTAAAAGATGGAATCATCTGGTTAAGCTATCTTTAAGTTCGATACTGGAGATTTGTTTTCCGGGCAAAATGGGTCTATGATAATCTTTCAAACAAGAATTTGGTTATTAAAATATCAAATCGCTTTTACTGTCATTCTAGCAGTTACATTCATTGAACATTTATTTTGTGCCAAAAATTTCTCTAAGGACTTTGCATAGATTACCTCCTTTCATTGTCATAAAAATTCTAAGGGGTTATGCTATTATGATAGAACAAAAGCGCAGAGAATTCAATTTCCTAGGATCACATAGCTGTTGTTGAGAATTCAGCTCATCTGTTTTAAAGGCACTCCTTTCAAATACTACATTATAAAAACACTAATGGGTATCCCCATTTAAAGTTTCAAGATTCCAGTAAATTTGAATGTTTACAAAGAGATGTTCTCACAGAAAACATGCATAGATAATAGAGATCACAAAATAACACTGGAATAAAATTCATTATTGTTCACATATGTTTGAGACAGTGTTGTTGTAAGAGTTCAATGAGATAATTCCCTATTATTTAAATAGATTAGGTCTGTCAGGCTCTAGTCTTGACTACTCACCTATAATTTAAAAAAAAAAAAAAAAAAGAAAGAACACAGAGCCATAAAACTAAGGATTGGACAGGAGCATAAACAGCCAAAAAAAATGAGCTTTAAAGACTGGTCACTTTTGTTAAATTTTGGTGTTTGGCATGCTTGCCTCATTAAAGTTACATCTCCTGTCTATGCCTAGAAGAAATGTTTTCTTTTTTAAGATTTTATTTATTTATTTGACAGACAGAGATCACAAGTAGGCAGAGAGGAAGGCAGAGAGAGAGAGAGAGAGAGAGGAGGAAGCAGGCTCCCCATGGAGCAGAGAGCCCAATGTGGGGCTCAATCCCAGGACCCTGGGATCATGACCTGAGCTGAAGGCAGAGGCTTTAACCCACTGAGCCACCCAGGTGCCCCTGGAAGAAACTATTTTTGTTCCTTTGCTTGAATGTCTATTTTTTTCTCTGTCTCTTTCACCTTTATTTATGTTTCAAGGCATGTTCAGACAACTTCTATGGAGCCTTCCCTAACATCTCCACCCACCCCCAGACCTGCTCTGTCCCAGACAGGAAAAATAATAAATTTTACCTCCTCCATTTTCATATAGTACTTCACTTACACTTCTACTACAGAACACATAACAGTAAATTTTTATTGGCTTATACATTTTTCTTTGCAGTAGACTCCAAACCTCCCAAATGTCTTATTTCACTCAGATTGTTCAGTCCCTGGCATAGTACTTTCCACACAATAATTGTTCATGTTCAACTTTTTTGGATAGATTAATTAAGTAGAATTTTATGTTTAACAGAACAGAAGTATTTCTGCATTGTTCTAACTACAATTACTAAATGTCTTTGGTACAACATCTGTTCCTGGCTTTAATCCATGCTGATCAGAACTCTAGACACATGTGTGTAACCTAAGTCCAAGCCAATCTGAAGAATTTGCAAGGATTGACTCATACATGGCACATGACCCAGGTTGGTCAATCAGACAGCATTTGAGGACTTCCTAAGGAGCTGTGAGGAGGGGGGGAGGAATTTTCCAATATGGCTCCCCACAGCTTTACATTTTCTACCCGAGAGAAGAAAGAAAAGTTGAGAAATAGAAAGAAATGATTCTTTATCAATGTCATTTAAGTTCCTAGACTCAGTCATTTCTGAACCCATCACCACAATCCTGAACTTCCTTAATTTTAAATAAAAGTTCATTTAACTTTAAGTTGGATTTTCTATCACCTTTAAAAGAACAAATACACTCATAAAATTCTAAATAACACTTTATTCAGAATATCTCAGGGTCAGGCCTATCAAGGAAAAGAACAAGAAAAACAGAAGACATAAAGCCTTAATTTTTATATAAATAGTTAATATTTTTCCAAACAAAAAATTTTCAATGCTAAGAAATGAGTAAAGGAGAGTGGGGAGTAAAATAGAATGGCTTTTATCAGGTAGATAAAGCCCCCACATACTTTACTCGGGGTCTTAAGTCACCGACAACCATAATCAAACATTACTCAAGATTTTGTCACTCTCCAATCCCTGCACGGCCTGGAGGATCCCTTTATAATCAACATCTCTAATGTCTAACAACCTGGTTTGATGGTGACACGTAAGGTACCAGCTGACAGACCCAGAGGTCTCAAAAGTAGAGAGCACCCACATAGACACGTCCATATAGCATTTCTCATTGGTGAAGTGGCTTGTTAGCAGGATTCAGGGCAGATTCAGCCAAATAACTCTTTTTTTCTTATCTGCTATAATTTCTTCTTTTCTCCCACTCTGGTCACTTGATAAGTAAGCCTATCATTGTTCTGTGTATCAGTTTCTTAGGGCTGCCATAACAAAGTACCACAAACTGGGTGTTTTAAAACAGTAGATATATATTGTTTCACAGTTACAGAAGCTGGAAGTACAAAACTAAGGTGTCAGCAGGATAGAGTCCATCTGAGGGCTGTAGGGGAAAAGCTGTTCCATAACTTTTGCTTTTCTTCTGATGGTTTGTTGGCAATACTCAGCCTCCCCTGGCTAATATCTACCTTCACTTCACATGTTTTTCCCCCTATCTGTGTGGCTGTGTCCAAACTGCCCTTTATGAGAATACCATTCCTACTGGATTAGGAGTCCACTCTCTTCTAAAATGACCTCATCCTAATTATATCTGCAACAACTCTATTCCCAAATGAGGTCTAATTCTGAGGTACAACAATCAGTTCATAGATCCATACAATACATCCTGTAACACTCTGCCATTCAGAAATGTCATTTTCAAGAAAATCTTAGAAAGCTATGGACCATCATGTTTAATGTAATAATGCTAAAGAATAAGAATTTCATTAGAACGAGTTTAGGAGTCTAGGTCGGTTAATATGGTTTTAACAAAATTTTTAAAAAGAAGAAGGTAAGTGGATCCAATGACAAGTGAAGTACTATGAAGGTTACAGCTGACTCATCCTGATTACAACAATATACACACAGATACAGCATTTCAGAAACCTTAAAATTAGAACTTACTGGCTCAGCTAACACTGCCTGCATTTGTTTCACCTGTGGAAATTTTCTAGACTTGATTTCATTTTAATTTACAATTTGAAAGTGCTAAGTCTGAAGTATGAAGAATGCTTTATTTCCCTATATCTAAGTAAAAGTGAAACAAGTGACTTTTGGAGATGATTTCTGAGAACAAAAGTAGAAACAAAAATAAATGCATAAAGTGCAGATCTAGCCAGAAAGGTCATATACACAAAAAGACTGTTTACATTTAATAGATGAGGAACATGGGAAGAAAATTTATCAGACAGAGTACGGCAACAAATTAGATCCTACAGTCAGAGTTATTGTTTTTTTGAATGAAAGAAGAAAATTAATAGTTGGAGGGAAGGTCTGCAGCTTCTCTTTTATACATGTTCGCTTTATTTTATAAAATGAGTATTTGATTAAAGCAAGGAAAATTGTGATCCAACCCAGAGATCTTTCCTGATGAGGACCTGGAATGACTTATCTTTCTTGGACAATTTCTCAAAGAAGGAAATGTCAGGGGAATTTAAAACAAGGAGCTGGGTTCAGCTGATTTTTCCTTCCTTCTGTGGGAGTCTTATGATTAGGATTTTTAATAGATGTTTCTACCTGTAATTCACTGAGTATAAGAAAATTGCTTCAAGAAATAAACAAATTCAAATTCCTTCATGAAACTACTACTAGTGTTTATATAGCCACTGAAAGTGGTTATTTGCAGAAAACCAGACTGAAATTGTTTTCATTAACAGGTGAAAATCATATCAATGATATTCTCCATCATGTGCTTTGGCATCACAATTCTTCATCTGAGCAGGCTGAGTGTCAGAAATCGGTCTCACCTTCTTTGAGCTATGTATTTGTGACTCTGTGCTACATGAATCACACACATATCATGAAAATTAAAATAACAATTTTTTTTATTTAAAGAAATTTATTTTTTTAATAAAAAATTATTATTTTTATTCTATTAAAATACCTGACAATGGTGTCAGTAAGTTCATTGATACTGTCATTTATAAAAATGTTTAAGAAGAAAGAAAGAGGAAGAGAGGGTCACAGAAATACATTAATTTAACCAACATTTAGTAAACAGAATATATCTGAGAGTACTCTGCCAGCGATGATGCAAAATCAAAGATGAATGAAACCAAATCTCTGAACATTATAGCATAAAAGACAAAGCACTGGATTCCCTCGTCCCCTTTGATTATAGTCTAATATTTCTAATACAGTCTAATAGTTCCCTCCTGAAATACTCTAATCTTCAGTGAATCATTCAGTAAGATTTAGAAAACAAATACACACAAAGAATCTAAATCCCAACAAAATATATGGCATTTCCATCACCTCAGGAAAGTTCCTCATGCTCCTTAGTAGACCGTTCCATCTCTGTCACTGTCAGAGACAACCCATGTTCTGATTACTTTTCACCAAGATTAATTTTACCTGCTTTAGAATTTCAGATAAATGAAATCTTACAGCATGTACTCTTTTGGATTAGTATTTTACTCAGCATATTCCTTTGAGATTCATCCAGGTTTTTGCATGTATCAGTCCCTTACTTTTTAATGTTAACTAGCATACAATTATACCTATACCAGTTTTGCACAAACATGTGGGGTGTGTGTGTGTGTGATTTAATCATTCTCCTCTTGATGGATACTTAGATTGTTTTCTGGTTTGGGCTATTATGAATAAAGGTGTCTGAATATACTTGTACACATTTTTTCATAGAATATACGATCATTTCTCTTGTGTAGATATCCAGAAGCAGAATTGATGTATAAAGTAGACCTTTGTTTAGTTTTTTTTTTTAAGATTATTTATTTATTTATTTATTTGACGGAGATCACAAGTAGGCAGAAAGGGAGGCAGAGAGAGAGAGGGGAGCAGGCTCCCTGCTGAGCAGAGAGCCCGATGCAGGGCTTGATCCCAGGACCCTGGGATTATGACCTGAGCCAAAGAAGAGGCTTTAACCCACTGAGCCACCCAGGTGCCCCTACCTTTGTTTAATTTTATATAAAATTGTCATATATTTCTCCAAGGTGGCGGTAGGATTTTACTCTTATACTATAATGTATGAGAGTTCTCGTTGCTCCAAATTTTCACCAACACTTGGAATTTTCCATCTTTCTTAACTTTAGCCATTCTTATGAATATGTAGTGGGATCTCAGAGATTTCATGTAAATTTCTCTCATAACTAATAATGTTAAACACATCTTCATGTGCTTACTGGCAATTCATAGTTCCTATCTTTGGTCTATTTTTAATCAAGTTTTCTTTTTATTACTGAGTTTAAGGGGTTCTTTCTATACTTAATATAAGAGTTCTTTCAGATATATATTTTGTCAATATTTTCTTCCAATCTGTAGCTTGCTTTTTTATTTTCTTAACTGTATCTGGTTTTGCTGAATTTTTAAGAATTTAGAGATTTCCTGATTATTTATTCTTACAAATGTTTAATACAATTCCATGATTGTTAGATATTATAGTCATTTGGATTTTGGTGAATGTGGCATGTGCACTTGAAAAGAATGTGTATCCTGAAGTTCTTGGTTGTCGAGCTCTTCACACGCTAGTTAAGTCAAAGTGTTCCATAGTGTTGTTGAGATCTTCTTGTCTTTTTACTGATTGTTTGGACTCATTTTTTTTTTTTATTACCAACAGGGAATGTTAAATCTCCAAATATATTTGTCTATTTATCTCTTTTAATTCCGTCAAATTTTGCTTCAGATATTTTGATGCTTTGTTATCATGTGCACACATATTAGGATTATTATGTCTTGCCAATAAATTGGCCCTTACATCATTTAAAATGTCTTGCTTCATTGATGGTAAGGCAATGTAATGATGTCTATTTTATCTGATATTAATACAGTCTAGTCTTCTCATTCTTTTACTTTCAACTGGCCCATGTTTTCATATCTAAAATGTGATTCTCGTAAGAAACATAAAGTGCTGCCTATTTTTTAAATTCAGCCTGATAACCTATGTCTTTAATGGGTATGTTCAGCCCATCTACACTTATGTTTCCCATCTATTTTTATTTTTGTTAATCTCATAGGTGTAAATCAGAATCTTGGACAGGTCTTAATTTCCATGTCTCTGATTAATAATGAAGATAAGTATCTGTATCAGTTCCCTAAGGCATCTATAACAAAGTATAACAAAGTATCACAGGCTGGTTGGCTTAAACAACAGAAATGTATTTTTTCACAGTTCTGGAGATTAGAAGTCCAAGATTAAGTTTTTGTAGGGTTGATTTCCTCTGAGAGCCTCTCTTTTTGACTTGTAGATGGCCATCTTTTTCTGGTCTTCACATGGTCTTCCCTCTGTTCTTCTTTGTGTCCGAATTTCCTCTTATAAGGACACCAGTCACATTGGATTAGAGCCCACCCACATTACTTCATTTTACCTTGATAACCTCTGTACAGGTCCTATCTCCAAATGAAGTAACATTCTGAGGTAATAGGGATTAGAACATCAACATATGAATTTTAGGGGAACACAGTTTGGCCCGTAACAGTATCTTTTTATATGGTATATCTATTTATATATTTTATTCTCTGGGCCATCCATCTACATTTAATATAATTATTGATATGGCTGAATTTTGCTGCTTGTTTTCTGCTCATCCATACTTTGTTTTTATCCCCTGTCCTTCCTTTCATTCCTTCTTTTGGTTTTAATACTTGCTAAAATTCTATCTCAATTTCTCTATTGGCTTTTTAGCTATTCCTCTTTTTATTACTATTTTCTAGTGTTTCTTCTAGATATTACAATTTATATTTTTAACATTTCACAATCTAACTAGAGTTAATACTGTACTAGATTATGTACAATGAAAGATCCATGCATCATATAACTTTATTTCCCACTGTTATGAAGCAGCTGTCCTATACTTTATGTCTAAATATTTATACAGCCCACAATACAATGCTCTACTTCCAGTTTATCTATCATCCATCTATCTATCATCTATCTATTAAGATTTCATTTATTTATTTGAGAGAGAGAGACATAGCAAGAGAGAGAACAAAGCGGGGAGAGTAAGAGAGGGAGAAGCAGGCTTCCCACTGAGTAGAGAGCCTGAGGTGGGGCTCAATTCTAGGACCTTGGGATCATGACCTCAGCTGAAGACAAACAAAGACTGAACCACCTAGGCATCGCTATACTTCCCATTTAAACAATATCTAAATTTTAAGTAATTAGGAGAAATATAAAATACAGTGTTTTGAACTTACTTATTTAACATTAAGAATGATTTTTAATCTTTTCTGAACAGTCAAGTTTCATCTAGGATTACTTATCTTCAGCCAGAATTATTTCCCTTTGGCATTTTTTCTCATGCAGATCTGCAGCTAACAAATATATAAAATCTATTTATCTCATTATGCAGTTATTTGTCCTTCATTCTGGAGTGATATTTTTATATTAATTTCTGGGTTACAAGTTTTTCTTTCTCTCAGCACTTTAAATACACTGTTTCTCTGTCTTCTTAACAGCTTTCCCTGCTCTGATGAGATTTCAGCAATAATTTTTAACATTCTTATTCTTGTATATAGTGTTATTTTTTTCTGTACCTTAAAGATTTTCTTTTCCTTTGTGTTTTTCAGCAATTTGACAATGAAGTGGGATGTGTGGTTTTTGTTATAGTCATCCTTGAAATTTGCTAAGCTTTTTGAAACATGTAATTTCTGTCTTTCAATGAATTTAGGAGATATTTCTTCTGTCCTGTTCTCTCTCTTCTCTCCCCCTTATGGTCCAATATTCATATGTTAGACTTTTAGGTATTACTCCACAAATCTCTGAGTCCTTGACCATAATTTTTCAACCTTTTCCCCCTTCTGTTTTTCAGCTTGAATAATGTCTATTGACCTGTCTTCACTGACTCTGTCTTCTGTCTTCTTAAATATGCTGTTAAATGTATCCAGTGAATATTTTACTTCAGACATTGTATATTTTAAGTCCTCACATTTCCATTTGATTCTTTTAATAATTTCTATTTCATGGTTAGCCAGGTAGTTGGCTGAAATTTATATGCAGTAAAACATATATAGTAAAGCTCAATAAATCTTCTGAAATTAATAAATAAATGAAACTAAATCATATATGAGACACTGGAATAAAGCAGACCTTAATCCAAATTTCTCCTCTGCGTGTTTTCTGTTATTTGATCTTGAGAAAGTCTCTCAGTGTCTCTGACTTAGATTTTCTCCACCTTAAAATGAAGAGAATAATAGCTACTTCTCAAGCTTAAGTTAGTGAGTTAATTAGGTAGTGTTTGGCACATCAGCATGTGAGGGCTCATATTATTATTTGAAATTTGGGAAAAGTTTCATGAGAAGAGTGTACTGTTTATGGGTTCAAAGTAGGCAGCAATCATTTTCATTTGGAAGAGAAACTCTCTGGAGGAATTTAGTATTTGAGGTAGACATGAGAGATAAATGTTATTTAATTCAAAGTATTTGCTCTAGTGTTTCAAATTTATAGATTGTGCCCTTTTTCATCTCTATAAGTATATATGTGTATATTTTCTAAGATGTATCTATAAATCTCTCTATATGTATGTACATATATGTATACATATCTATAAATATAGAGCACACATACAGATGTATATACAGAAAGATTTATAGATATAGGTGCAGATATGAATATAGATTAGAATAGAGATTAGATATATCTATGGATATATAGATATTTGTTTCAATATATAGAAAAATAATATATATATATACAAATAGACATTTAAGAATATAAACAAATATTCAAAATGTTATTTAAAAATAGGTCAAATGAAGTAAAAAAAAAGTCCTTGAATCCTAAGACTTTTGCAAAGCTAACATGACAAGTAAACTCATGAAATGTATGAGTTCAAAGCACTTACCAGAATTATTATACTCCCTCTGTCAGAGATGTGCTAAAATCAGAATTAGCATCATGTCTGACACTTGAAATTTGGATACAAACTTCCTTATTCAAGAGAATTACAAAATGTGTGTCTTTGAATTGAGTTTTTGTTATCTTTGTAGCTAATCTTGTTGTGGTTTCAGATGATATTTGAAATTCTACTTAGTGTTGCAAAAGAAATGGGTTACATAAAATATTCAGGTCTTCCTCCTGAAATTACTTGTAACCACATAATTTTAAAATACTGTGTGATTATAAAAAGAAATGTTAAATAAACATATTCTTAATGATCAATAAGTTTATTAAAATAGAACATTAAAATTATAATCAATAATGAGGAGTAAACTGTGGTTTGAAAGAAATCTAAACTTGTTCACATGGTAGCAATTGTATACTTTCAAAAATGCAATTTTTTAAATATAAAATGCCTTTGCTTTTATACATCTGTTCAATATTTTTGACAATTTAAATTTGTTTCTTTTTGATAATCTCTCATTTTGGGAAATTTCAAAAAGATACTTAAGGATCATAAATAAACTCGAAGTATTTTCATTTGGTTTGAGTTGCTTTCTTTTTTTTTAATTAACATATAGTGTATTATTTGTTTCAGGGGTACAGGTCTGTGACCATTAGTCCTACGCAATTCACAGCATTGAGTACTTTTTAAACTGTGATTATCTTATAATCTAAGCCTCAATTGTTCTACTAATTTTATGACAATATTAATAGAACTGATTATAATACAGAGTGATTGAAAATTATCAATGATACTGATTGCAAAATAAAATTGCAGATTGTTTGCAGAGCTGAGTTTAACAACAGGCTCCTCTCTACTGTGCTAGAAATGAACACTACCATTACAGACCTTTCACTTGCTGCTGTCATTGGAGAATAATTATTGATTCTGGGATTCTTATCCCAAAATTTGTTATTGCCTTGCCATTTGACCTTGAGCATGTCAACTATTAACTTTCTTGTACCTTGATTTCTTTGCTTGTCTTCCCTAAGACACAGGTTTATTGTGAAGATATAATATGTTACTATTTATGAAAATGATTTGTAAATCATGAATATTATAGAAAGTATTTTTATTTTTTTGGCTTTTAAAAGATATTCCAAAGAAACAGTGTAAAAAACAAGTCTTTTCTAGGACCACTACCTCTAAGGAAGTTCAGACAAAAGTAAATATATTGCAAGCACTAATTCAAGTCTGTGAAATTTGTGGTTAAAGATTTGGACTATAAAGTCAGAAAGAATTGTTCAAATCACAGTTCTTTTATTGAGTCTTTGACCTTGAACAAATTAGAAAATTTACTTAAGCCTTCAACTTATCAATAAAATGCAGATAATATCTACTTGATAACCTATTAATTAGGACAGGCTAGACAGGTTATGCTGTGCTTAAAAAAAATTCCAAAATTTTAGGGGCATATAGAGCAAAGGTTGGTTTGTTTTCCCTCTCACTGGTCCTGTATGCCCTTTGTGGGTCAGTTGAGGTACTATACTTCATTTCTGCTCACTCTGGAACCTTTGCTGTTAGAGTAGCTGCCACATAAAACTGTGTTGATCACTAGAGCAGAGGGAAAGTGAGAGCAGTAAGTGTGTATTGACTTGGTTTTATTTATTTATTTATTGTTTGTTTGTTTGTTTTTGACTTGGTTTTAACTGCTTATATTTCAAAAGCCAAGGAAAGTCCTATGGCCTCACCCAACTTCAAGGGGGAAGAAAACCGTAATTCTATTACAGGTTTGGAGAATTGAAAATATTTGAAAGACAGCTTTAATCATTGTTACAAACAGGTTGTTCTAAAACTATATAGATATTAAATATTTATCACAGTGCATGGCAAATATAGTAGGGTTTCAATAATGTCTTACTATGGTGTACTTAATATTATCTCAGTTAACTTATGTTTACACACAGAGATTTCCATAATCTACACTTACAATGCCTTGACTCATGAAGTAAAAACTAGAGAACCTATCAGAAATTTGAGCATCTACGTTATTCTGTCATAAGGGATAATAATTTTCTTCCCCTTAAATACTTATTTTCCTCTCTTAAAAATAGCTGCAAAGAGAAATATTGTGACCATGTAGAAATATCATCTGTTATTGAAAAGCAGTTTGAGCTCCTAAAAAGTACCTGTGTGACACACATTGTATCTATTTTTTACTGAAAGATACCCCAGAACTATCATTCCTGATGCTTCAAAGAAGGGATAAAACTTACAAATGGATCTTGTTCTTAAAATGACTTTGTGGTTCTTTCCCTGGAAGCCCTGTGACTATACTTCCATTCTTCATGGAAACTGTGATTCAGATTGACTCTCTATGATCCCCAAAATATCCTAGCTCCTAGTCCAGGTGACAATCACAAATAAGCAAGTCAGAGGGAGAAAAAATGGAAAAACAAACTAACGTAGTGGCTTGGGACATAGTATACACACTGACAATTCTTCTTGTTAGATGGTTCGTATATCACCTCTTATTTTGTCCTACAGTTGCCCATTTTTCTGAAACCTGATGCCAATTATTCAGGCTTCTTTCAATGATGTGAGAATAAATACTCAGGCTCTGTATTTTTTACATCTAATGTAAAAGTATCCTGTGCAAAATCACAAATATATAAATCAGTAATATTATATAAAAATAATGAATGTATGGACCCATAAGGTTCATGAGAGAAGGAATGGTTCATACTCCTACCCGTTACTTCCCCTGCCCTATCCTCACAGCTCTAGCACAGGCTCAAAAATGTTCATTAAAAATGAATGATGATATTTAATACCAACTCAAGTGTCTAGGTTGTTATGTATCAAATTCTAGACAAGCTTCTTGAATATGGTAACTCCAGATTCAGGTAGCATGAAGTAGGCAGTATTCTTAACCAGTTTAGAATTTGGAGTTATAAAAGAATGGTGTCAGAAGGGAGTTGTAGGGGGTGCGAATGTGTTAAGTCAGTGATATGATTGAGGAGTACACTTGTGATAGACACCGGTGTTTGGGATGTTGAATCACTATACTGTATACCTGAAACTAATATCACACTGTATGTCAACTAACTGGAGTTGGAATAAAAACTCTAAAAAATGGTTTTATATTCAGCTTCAGCAAGCATTTTCATACTTCCTAGCCTATCAGTCCCATGACCAGAAGTGTTTAAACTATGGACCATTTAGACACATACACTGGTTTTGAGACAGCAAAACTCAGTTGTTTTGAAAAGTACTATTTTAGGATTATGGGCACAATTGGATATTCAATTTCATGCAGGTGTTGTATCTCTGACAGGCTTTTATTTTCTCCGCCCCCCTTTCTTTCTTTTATTTTCATTTTTGTAAATCCATTTGTTAAAGTAGAATTCTGGCCTGGAGATCCATAATATTTGTCAGTGGAAGAAAATGTGGGTGGAGACAAATGTATTTTCCAAATCACTGTCTCATTCTGCACTCAGAGCATGGCTCTTACTGCTGGGTGGACACCTCTGGCTGTTCTTCCCTCAGGGGCAAGCTTCAAGACTTAATTTATGGATGTGCTCAGCCTGATTTTAGAAAATACCTGATGATGTAAGACTAAGAATTAAGAAAAAAGATCAAGTTCTCACAGTTGCTGCTTGCTAATTAATCCTGGTGATTAACCACCTGAGAGAATCATCTAAGAATAGCTATATTGGGCAGTATTTCTATTTTTTTCCCCTCTATCTTTGGCTGTCCACAAACAGGCTAAAATAGAAGGTATTTGGAAGTGAATATTTTGACAGTTTTAAAACAATAATCAAGGCTGTAATTATTTTAGTAACTTTTGCTTCAGTGAGGTCTCTTGAAGAGAAGCAGGTCTGTCTTTGTTTCATTTACAGCCTCGTTTTCCTTGTCAAATAATTCAGTTTGGGATATCTTCAGATGTACGCACAAAACTGTATGACAGATTTAAGATTTTCATAAAACCCAAACTCGAGGCAGCATGATCCATTTCACTATAAAGTATGTTGCTCTATCAGGACTGAAAAATTTACAATTAATGCTTTCATCATATAGACAAAATCTTAATTGATTAATTTTAGATTATCTAAAGTATGTAATAATGTATTAAATAGTCAAAAAACTATTTAAACTGTTCAAAAATTTATTGAACACCTCCCAGATGCCAAGCACTATTTTATATTTATACACAAAATTAGATGTATAATGTTGTATATGCATATATTTATCTTAAACCATAAATAATGAAAGTGTTAGTTAAAATGGTCTTAGAATCAACTTTAATGTTCAATAACTATGGGATGACATAAAATTCTACCACTCAGATATCTCTGATGGCATTTCATTGTAGATCATTCTAAAAGGTTCTCTCTATATACAGATACGTATATAGAAAGTTTTTAAAAATTTGGATCCGTAGACCATTTGGAAATATAGTATGGCTTAAAAATCATAAAAATGAAAATGTTTAAATTATATTAGTTTTTAAAGTTATCTTTATTATGCAGAAGTTTACTCTTAGGGTCCAATCTGCCCTCTAAGAGATCATGCATATTTCCTTGAAAAGGGACCACACTGAATTTCATCATCCAATTTTCAGTCCATTAATTCCTTCCAATCACACCGTGGTATAGTAGGAAGATGGATCAAGCTCAGAAATTCTCTAACTAGACATCTGACTTTCAGCAAACATTACTTTCCCTGGAATTCATTATTTCTATCCATTCAAAGAGGGAAATAGAATAAATGACTCCTCAATCTCAATGACTTCATCTATACTCTCCAGGGAGGGGAAGGCTTTCTCTCAGACCCTTACTCATCAATCCTGGTCTACTGAGATGGGTCCTGGGAAAGAGGTACAAAAGAGCCCACTTTCATTCAGCAAAACTGTACTAAGTTCAGCTTCTGTTCTAAATACTGAAGTTATAGGGGTAAATAAGAAGATATGATTCTCCATATAACAAATTTTATATTCTGGATAGTTAAACTTCTTCTAGTCTAGATTTTAAGATAATCCAGCCAGATTTTGGAAATTCTGGATACTCATTTAAGGACTATCAGGGGAAGAGATCAAATAAGTAGGGTTTGGAGTTCTAACTTAGCTAGTAATAAAGAAAATGCATCTGTCTGGCTTGTTTTCTATGTATCATTTAATTCCCAATCTATTACAGTGGCTGCTGATGAATGGCATTCAAAGATTCAGAGATCCTAAGTCTAGCCACATACAAACATAGTCCTTTGCAGCTCTAAAAGTCTGTAATATTTGACTGGGCCTGGTATACAAAAATTCATTAATTTTTGGATGTTAAGTATTTGTTCAAAATCAGTTATGATACCAATCAGCATTCGCAGCACCTGACATACTGTGAGGTTAATAAAGTACATGTTTGTTAGATTAATTAATTACTCAAGTTCATCTCTTCTAAAAAGGGCTAGAGGGGCTCCTGGGTGGCTCAGTGGGGTAGGCATCTGCCTTCGTCTTGGGTCATGATCCCAGGGTCCTGGGATGGAGCCCTGCATCGGGCTCTCTGCTCAGCTGGGAGCCTGCTTCCCCCTCTCTCTCTGCCTGACTCTTGGCCTATTGTGATCTGTCTGTCAAATAAATAAATAATATATTTTAAAAAAGAAAAAAAGGGCTAGAAAGGTAAGAGTCAGAAATTCATTTCATCTTCTTAGACCTTAGTTAGAACATGCTGACTGCATTCTAGATTAGCAGAAAGTGAAGGAAAATTTTAAAAAGGAAAAATGGCCAAAGACTACTGTTCTTTTGCCACCTTCATCTGAGGCTTGTTCATCATTCATTGAACTAAACATGTTTGTTCCTTGAGTTGAGAGTAGAAAAGCGACATTATGAATTCAGAAAATTCAGTGCTATTTCTTTATTGATGTAATAATTTTTTTTGAGAGCCTACATGTCTTGGGTATGTTCTACATTCTTTAAGTTAAGAAGCAAATATATGTCTTCCAACACCCACACAATCAGATCTTTACAAAAAATAATCCAAGCAGGGGCACCTGGGTGGCTCAGTGGGTTAAAGCCTCTGCCTTCAGCTCAGGTCATGATCTCAGGGTCCTGGGGTCAAGCCCTACATCTGGCTTCTGCTCAGCAAGGATCCTGCCCGCCCCCACCTCTCTCTGCCTGCCTCTCTGCCTACTTGTAATCTCTGTCAAGTAAATAAATAAAATCTTAAAAAAAAATAATCCAAGCAACCAAATCTTAGTTTAGAATGAGGATAGAACAAGAATGCAATCCTAAATGATCTTCTCTAGGAAGTTAAAATATTTCTCAAATCACATCACTATTTTCTATTTTATTATCCGCAACTATCTTCCAAAAGACAATTGTATTCCTAGATTTAGACAACAGGGGTGTTCTGGCCCTTCGTTTCATTGCTATGTTGGTTTTTAGTGCTCTGTTCTTCCAAAACTTATTCTTGTTATGCATATACATATATTCTTTTTAGGAAGAAAAAATATCAGTAAGGTGAAATTGCTGCAGTATTTTTCTTCTCAACTGTGTGTAATTCGTTTCTTTAGCTGTGTGTCTGTTTCCTAGGAAACCTTAGTGGAGTAATGTTTGATTGGCTGTCATTCTGGACTTATCGTGAGAGTTCTGAGCACAGAGTTAGAATGGCATAGCCCCAGATAAGTTGTTCCAAGGATGTAACAATGCTTCTCTGTGCTTATTTGCAAGCAGATGCATACTATGCTGAGTCCGAGGTATTATCATGTTTCAGGAAGATCTGTGCATGGAATTTTGAAAACCCTCCTAATAGACATGATATAGCACAATTTCTCAGTACTGCAAACTTGATTTCTCACCAGGTATTCAAAATTTATTTTCCAACTCAAATTCAAAATTGAGATTCTTAGTTGTAATATTCCTCCAGAGAAATAGAACTGTTTATTATCCCGGGATATTTTACCTTCTCATGGTCGATGATTAAAATATCCATGATATATTTTCCAGTGCTGTCATGCTACTTACATAATGTATTTAATAATAATTTTTAAATACATAATACATTACAATTTATTAACTTTCTACATATATTACCTCATTCAATCCTTTCTGGAATTAATGAGTTATGTAGACAAAAAGTCTAGTTACCTCACTTTAAAAGATGAGATGAACCCTCAAACAGATGAGCTATTCGTGTGTGATCACACAATGGAAAAGTAGCAGACCCGAAACTGGTATCTGGCTCTGTTGATAAATCTCAGAGTTCTCTTCTAAAAATTTTTAATTATCTACATCTAATAAAACAACATGTGCTAGTTGCCTCCAGCTCCAAAATATATCCTCAATCTATTCTCTCATTTTCTGTTTTATCACTTATTTTTCCTCCAGAGTTCCACATTAACCTCCTCAATAGTCTCCTTGATACTAATCCTCCTAAAATTCATTCTCTCCACAGTAGCCAAGTACTTTAAAATTTGTAAGGTGAGTGTTTCTGAAGTAAAATTTATATGCTCATGAAAGGCACAGATTGTAAAAATACAATTTAGTGAGTTTTAATACATATATATTTCATGCAACCATACCAAAATTGCAGTGTAGGACATTTTTTAAAACTCCAGGAATTTCTCTCATGTCATCTTCCAATGTCCATCCCTCAGCAGCAACCACTATTTTGATTTTTTTTTCACATGGAAATATATATATACATATATATACATACATATATGTATGTATATATATATGAAATCATGCAGTATGTACTCTTTATTCTGGCTTCTTTCCTCAACAAAATATTTTTGAAATCCTTCCAGATTGTTGTAAGAATAAGTTTGTTATTTTTAGCACAGTGTAGTATTCCACCAAAAGCATAGACCTAAATTTGTTTACTTATTTTACTACTGATGGTCTTTTGAGTCATTTCCTATTTTTTGCTATCATGTCATGGTGATTTTTTTAAAGATTTTATTTATTTATTTGACAAAATCACAAGTAGGCAGAGAGACAGGCAGAGAGAGAGGGGAAGGCAGGTTCCCCTCTGAGCAGAGAGCCTGACAATGGGGCTCTATCCCAGAACCCTGGGATCATGACCTGAGCCGAAGGCAGAGGCTTTAATCCACTGAGCCATCCAGGTGCCCCATCACAGTGATTTTTTAAGTAAAATTCTTATCTTAGGGATGCCTAGGTGGCTAGGTCAATTGGGCATCTGCCTCAGCTCAGGCCATAATCCCAGGGTCCTGGGATGGAGTTCCGCCTGGGGCTTCTTGCTCTGCAGGAAGACTGCTTCTCCCTGTGCCTGCTCTGCTTGCTCTGCCTGCCACTCCCCCTACTTGTGCACTCTCTTCCTCTCTCTCTCTCTGACAAATAAAATCTTTTTTTTTTTAAGTCTTCATTTAGAATAGTTTCAGATTTACAGAAAAGTTATAAGATAGTAAAAATAGTTCCAATGTAGCTCACTTCCAATTTACCCTATTGTTACATTATATATACTAATTTTACGTTTTACACTTAATTTACATTACATTACATTAAGTGTTGTATATTTGTTGCAACTAATAAACCAATGTTAAAACATTATTATTACCTAAAGTTCACAGTTCATTCTGATTTTCTTAGATTTTTGTTTTAAACTTGGGCATTTTATTTTTTCCAGTTTTATTGAGAAACAATTGATGTATCTCACTGAATAAGTTGAAGGCTTAGAGCATGGTGACTTCATTTGTATAAACTCTAAAATGATTATATAACAGGTTCAACTAACATCCATCTTCTCATATAAATAAAATAAAAAGAAAAGAAAGAAAAAAAGGAAAAATATTCCCTGTGATGAGAACTCTTAGAATTTACTCTCTTAATAACTTTCCTGTATATCGAGCAGTGTTGGCTTTGGTCATCATGTTGTACATTATGTCCCTAGTAATTATTTAACTTGTAACTGGAAATTTAAACATTTTGACCACCTTTCTCAAATCCCCCCTGTCTCACCCCCAACTCTAATGACAATAACTCTCTTTTTCTTTGTGTTTTATGTTTTTGTGTTTTGTTTTTAGAGTCCAGATATAAGTGAGAACATGCAGTATTTGCCTTTCTCTAACTTATTTCACTTAGCATAATGGCTTCAAGGTCCCTTTATGTTCTTATAAATGGCAAGATTTCTTTGTTTTTTTTTTTTTTTTTTAATGGCTGAATAATGGTTTGGTGTGTGTGTGTGTGTGTGTGTGTGTGTGTGTGTGTGTGTATAAAATAACTTGTTTATCCACTTATCCATTGATGGATACTTAATTATTTCCATGTCTAGACTACTATAAATACTACTGCTATGAGCATGGGGATGCAGATACTTTTTTGAATTAGAGTTTTTATTTCCTTTGGATATATTCCCAGAAATAGAACTGCTAGATCAAATGGTAGTTTGATTCTCCATACTGTTTTCCATAGTGTCTATACAGATTTACAATCCTCTTGACAAGGTACAAGTGTTCCCTTTTCTCCACATCCACCTAGCATTTGTCATGTCTTGTCTTTTTGACAATAACCATTCTAACATTTGTGAGGTGATATCACATCATTTTAATTTGTATTTCCTTAATCATCTTTTAAGTACCTGTTGGCCTTTCATATATCTTCTTTAAAGAAGTATGTATTCAGGTCCTTTGCCTATTTTTAAATTTTTGTTTTGTTTTTCTATTTGTTTTTGTTTGTTTGTTGCTAGTGGGTTCTGAGTACGTTATATATTTTTGATATTAACTCTATCAGATATATGATTTGGAAATATGTTTTTTCCATTCCTTAGATTTTCTTTGCACTTTGTTGATGGATTCTTTTGCTGAACAAAAGCTTTTTAGTTGCTGTGTCCCCCTTGTTAATTTTTTATGTTATTTTTATGTTTTTATGTTATGTTTTTATATGTTAATTTTTTGTGGCTGTACTTTAGATGTCATATCCAAAATATCATTACCAAGACCCATGTCAAGGAGCTTTATTCTTATGTTTTCTTCTAGGATCTTAATGTTTTCAGGTCTTACATTTAGGTCTTTAACTCATTTTAATTAGTTTTTGTGGATAGTATAAGATATGTGCCCAGTTTCATTCATTTACATATGAATACGCAATTACTCTAATACCATTTATTGAAAAGACTTTTTTCCCCACTGAATATTCTTAGATCCCTTGTCAAATATTTGTTGACCATATATAGTTGGGTTTATTTATAGGGTCTCAATTCTTTCCATTGGTCTATTTATTTGTTTTTATGCCAAGATTATACTTTTTTGATGACTATAGCTTTATAATATAGCTTAAAATCAAAAGGGGGTAATGTCTCTTGCCTCTTTCTTCTTTTTCAAGATTTGTTTGGCTCTTTGAGGTCTTTTCTGGTACTATATAAATTTTATGAGTGTTTTTTCTACTTCTGTAAAGAATGGCATTGGATAGGGATTATATTGTATCAATAGATGGCTTAGTAGTATTGATATTTAAGCAATGTTAATTCTTCTAATCCAAGAACACAGGGTACATTTCTATTTATTTGTGTTTTCTTCAATTTTTTTCACCATCTTGTAGTTTTCAGAGTGGATATCTTTTATCTTAAATTTATTTCTGTGTTTTTTTATTGGTTTTGATGATATTGTAAATGAAATCAATTTCTTTATTTTTCAGAAAATTGTTCATGTAGTGTAGAAACATTGTTGATTTTTGTATGTTACATAATTTTGTATCCTGCAACGTTACTGAATTCATTGATTAGAATTTCTAATCAATGAATTTGACTTTGAAAAACTCAAAACAAGTTTTTTGATTTTATATTTAGGATTTTCTACATATAAAATAATGTCATTTCCAAATAGAGAAAATTTTACTTCTTCTTTTCCAATTCTACTACTTTTATTTATCTTTTTCCTGCCTGATTGTTCTAGCTAGGACTTCTAATATTAAGTTGAATAAGAGTGGTGAAAGTAGGCACTCTTGTCTTGTTTCTGATTTTAGATGAACATCTTTCAACCTTTTACCATTAAGTATCATGTTAACAGTGGGCTTGCTATATATGGCCATTAACGTATTGAGATATATTTCTTTTATGCCTGATTTGTTAAGAGTTTATACCATAATTGAATGTTGAATTTTGTCAAATGCTTTTTCTGCACCTATTGAAATGATCATGTGATTCTTTTCTTTAGTTCTATTAATGTGGTTTATCACATCAATTGATTTGCATATATTGAATCATCCTTGCAACCCAGAGATAAATCCCACTTGATTATGGTGAATGATCCTTTTAACGTACTGCTGAAATTTGGTTTTCTAACATTTTATTGAGAATTTTTGCATTTATAATTAAAGATTTTGGTGTGAAGATTTCTTTTCTTTTTTTTTTTAAATTTTATTTATTTATTTGACAGACAGAAATCACAAGTAGGCAGAGAGGCAGGCAGAGAGAGGGGGGAAGCAGGCTCCCTGCCAAGCAGAGAGCCTGATGCGATGCGGGGCTCGATCCCAGGACCCTGGGATCATGACCTGAACCGAAGGCAGAGGCTTTAACCCACTGAGCCACCTAGGTGCCTCTGAAGATTTCTTTCCTAGTAGCATCCTTTTTTTGGTTTTGATATCAGGATAATACTGGCTTTATACAAAGCATTTGGGAGTCTTCCCTCCTAATTTTTGAAAGAGTTTAAGAATCATTGTTAATTAGTTTTTCTTTAAATGTTTGGTAAAATTCATCAGTGAAGCCATCTTAACTTTTCTTCATAGGGAGTTTTTGATTACTGATTCAGTCTCCTTAGTAATAATTGGTTTATTCAGATTTTTCTATTCTTTTTCATTTACCTAATTTAGTCCTGGTAAATTGTATCTTTCTAAGAATTTTTTCCCTTTCTTCTAGGTTGTTTAGACTGTTGGCATATAGTTCTTTTACTAGCCTCTTATGGATTTTTTTGAATTCTGTGATCTGTTTTGGCATCTCCTTTTTCATTTATAATTTTGATTTGAGTCCTTTCTCTTTTTTCCTTGATTAGTTTAGATAAGGGTTTGTCACTTATTTATCTTTTCAAAGAAATACCTTTGTTAAATATTTTCTATTGTTTTCTGTTCTTTATTTCATTTATTTCAACTGTAATTTGTATGATTTCCTTTTTTATGTGAAATTCGGGCTCAGTTTGTCCTTCTTTTACTAGTTACTTAAAGTGTAGAGTTACGTTGTTTATTTGGGGTCTTTTTTCCTAATGCAGGTGTTTATTGTTAAAAACTTCCCCCTTAGGACTGCTTTTGCTACATCTCATATGTTCTGATATGCTGTATTTCCATTTTAATTTGTCTCAAGAAACTTTATTTATCCTGTAATTTAGTCTTTGGTTCATTGGTCATTCAGGAGAATGTTACTTAATTTCCATGTGTTCATGAATTTTCCAGCTTTCCTCTTGCTATTGATTTCTAGTTTCATGCCATTATGGTCAGAGAAGATACTTGGTATAATTTCAATATTGAATTTGCTAAGACTTGTTCAATGGCTTCCATGTGGTCTATCCTAAAAAAATGTTCCATGTATACTGGAGAAGAATGTGTATTCCATGTATACTTGAGAAGAATGTGTATTCTGCTGTTTGATAGAATGTTCTGTGTATGTCTCCTAGGTTCATTTGGTCTATAGTGTTGTTGAAATCCACTGTTCTATTATTTTTTAAAAGATTTTATTTATTTATTTGAGAGAGAGGTAGAGATAGTGAGAGAGAGAGAGAGAGAGAGAGAGAGAATGAGTGGGGAGGACAGGGAGAAGCAGGCTCCCCATTTTAAGTGAATTATGCATTACTATATCATTAGTCTTATTGCTATTACCATATTGTGGAATCCACCTTTGACTATATATTTACAATTACTAGCTATTACCAGTGTGACTTATACTACCTTTTTATGTTTTTGTGATGTTAATTCACATTCTTTTATTTCCACTCAAAGAAATCCCTTCAGCATTTCTTTAGAGCAAATATGGTGATAATGGTATCCCTCAGCTTTTGTCTGTTCAGAAAAGTTGTTATTCCTCGATTGTTTCTGAAGAACAGATTTGCCAGGTATAGAATTCTTGACTGACTGTTATTTTCTTCCATATTTTGAATATATCTTCTTATTGTCTCCTTGAAGTTTCTGTTGAGAAATCTGCCAATAATCTTATGGGAGTTTGTTCCCTTATACATAACTTCTCTCTTTTCTTTGTCACTCAAATTTCTCTCTTCATCTTTGACTTTTGTCAGTTTAGTCATAATGTGTTTTGGTGTAGTCCTAATAGAATTCAACTATTTGAGTCCCTTGGGACTCATGAATCTAAATGTCCATGTCTCTTCCCAGGTTTGGTAATTTTTTAGTCATTATTGCTTTACATGTACTTACTCTCCCTTTCTCTCTTTTTCTGGAATTCCATAAAGTAAATATTATTTTTTTCTTTGTGTCTTATAATTCCTAAAGGAAATTTCTTTACTCTTTTTCATTACTTTTCTTTTATCTCCTCTGTCAGAGTAATTTCCAATGTCCTCTCCTCCAGATGGTTGATTCTTTCTTCTGTATGTTTGAGTCTATTCTTGAAACTTTCTATTGAATTCTTCAATTTAGTTATTGCATTTTCCAACTCTAGGATTTCTCTCTGTGTCTGTGTGTGTTTTGATGATTGCTATTTCTCTGTCAAACTTCTTGTTTTGTTCATGAATTACTTTCCTAATTTTGTTTAGTTGTCTGTGTTTTCTTATAGTTCACTAAATTTTGTTAAAAAGGTTATTCTGAATTTTTTATCTGACAATTCATAGATCTCTATTTCTTTAGGGCCAGTATATTGGAGATTTATTAGTTTCCTCTGGTGGTGTCATATTTACCTGACATTTTTTTGTGATTCATGACTACTTACATTGACATCTGCATATTTGAGTAATTGGGCTCCTCTTCCAGACTTAACATGTTTTCTTTGGCAGAAACAGTTTTTCATCAGTCAACTTAGTTTAGGTTTCTGGGTTCTTCTGCTGGTAATGTTCTTGGGCAGGTGGAGCCTGCTATTATGGTCTATTTTTGGGTGAGACAACTGTTCGAGCTCTGAAGACAGGGAAGGGAAGTGTGACACTGGCTGCGAACAGTTGGATAAGACTGCTGGCTTGGTTTCCTACACAAATGAGGCTGTAGGATAGGTTCTGTATTTTCCTGGATTTTCTGGTCAGGTTTACTAAGTGGTCAGTACAGATACTCTATTCTATAGTAGATCAGAGATGAATTAGCTTCCGTTCTCTGGCAAGGGAGAAGGATGGGACCCAGGGCCTGTACAGATCGTTGGCTGGGGACCCAAATCAGGCCCAAGTGTACAATGAATTCCTTGTCAGCTGAGGCCACCAGTTATGCTCTGCAGGTGGGAGAAGCCATGGGTTGTGCTCTCTGTTCAAGTGCTACTATACATAGGACTTTGAGTGGGCTATGCAGCTACTTGTGATCTATAATGTTCCATAGTTGGACAAGATTTATTCAGCAATGAGCAGGGTTACAAATTAGGTTCCCCACCCCATCACAGTGGGAGAAGCAGCTCTAAGTCTGATGATGTTGTTGTCTTAACTCAAGTGGATCCACACCCTAAATTTCTTAATTAAACAAGGCCCCTAGCTTTATTTTTCAAACTGTTGCTTCTCCCTGTATCCCTTTCAGCTTGAGGGCTGCTGGGCTACACTGTTTCCAGGAATTGTTGCCAACACTTCTGGTCAGATGGGCTTGAAAAACGTTCTCCACAGCTGATAGGGCTACATCTCAGTTTCCTTGCCTGGGCAGGAGGAGGGGCCTGTCCAGACTACTCTCAAATTCCAAACAGGATCTCCAGTTGAATGGAGTCAGGAATTACCCACAGTCTTAGCTATGAATTAATAACCCTGCCTATGCATAGCACCAGAACACTCCAACCCCAGCAGTGGCTTTGCTCTGGGGATCATCAGCTCTGCCTGGCTACCTCTCAGCTCAAGCAACACTGAACTTCTAGGAGTTCTCACCAGCTTTCTGGGCAGATGGTACTGGAAAGGATTTTCCATAGTGGGTGGGCCTACAATTCAACTCCTTGCTTGTGCATTGGCAAACTAGGCTTTATGGCCCCAAATTCCTCATTTGAGGATGCAAATTAGGCAGATGTGCATAATACCAAGTTCTCTGGTCAGAGTGTGCCCCAAACATGATTCTGCTGATGAGTAAACCTGCTGGTTGGGATTACTACTTAGATACTGCAGTTATGAAATCAGTCTCCCAAGATATGTGTGCTGGTTGTTAGAAGCCCCTCCTCCCTTCTCTGCCACAGTCAGATTCCCAGTGGTTGGGTCCTGTAAATTCCCCTACAAACTCATGGTTTCAAGATCAGAGTAAGGGCTCCCACAAATTGACCTACAATGCTGGGGACTGGTTGTTCCCAAAGTTCTCTTTCTCCACTAGAGGAACCAGAGGCTCAAGGGAGACCTCTCTGCATGGTGCTGTGCTGGGGCAATACAGTCAACACACAGCCATTTCTCTTACCCATATAATACAGTCTGTCTTGGTCTCTGTGGTACAGGAGGCTTCAGCCTCACTGTTAAGTTTTAGTATTCTCTCAGTGTTTGTGATGTGCTTAAATAGTTGTTAGTTGTTTTTGTGAGGGGGAGTGGAGTCAGGAACAAACTATGTTACCAACTTCAATTTGGTGACATCACTCAAATTTCCATGGGATTTAACTAATGTTATTTCTCTGTTCCAGAATTCCATCCAGGATACCACATTACATTTAGCTGGCATGTTTTCTTTAGGCTTCTCCAGACTGTGGCAGTTCATAAACTTTCCCTATTTCTGATGAATTTGAGAATTTTGGAGTTACTAAAGAGGCATTCTGTAGAGGCATTTTGTATCCCTGAATTGGGGTTCCTTTTTCTCTTATGATTAGACTGGAGTTATGGGTTTGGGGGGAAAAGGCCACAGAGGTAAGGTGTCATTCTCATCATATCATAGCAAGAGATCATATTGTCAACATGACATTCCTGTGGAAGAAACCATGATCACCTGGATGAGATAATGTTTGTCAGGTTTCTCCACTATGAGCTTCCTTTTTTTCCTCCTTTCCACAGAGTACTCTTGGGATGGAAGTTATTGTGTGTACACTTAAGGAGTTATGCCCATTCCACACATCTTGATGGAGGAGTATTTACATAAATTATTCAAAATTCTTCAGAGGAAACTTGGCTATTCTTCTCATATTTATTTATTAAATTACTTGTTTGTATAAGTATGAAGTCATGGATATTTATTTTATATTTTATATTATAATCCAATGCTTTGTTACATATTTTGCCTCTTAAATAATTCTGTCTTTGGCCATTGGGTGTTTTGCAGTTTCTGTGCCTTTTGGCATACTCCCACAGTTGTGTGTGGCATTTTGTTTTGTTTTCTGTTCTTCCTTTCTTTCTGACATTAAAATATGCTCCAAGTTCATTAGGCATATATCTGCTCCAGTCCCAGAATAAGGCTTTTCTTCAAAGACACTTGGCCCCTTTCATTTGGAGAACAGTGTTAGAAACCAAGAGTTTCTATAAGCCTGTCTGTATCTTTCACACATGAAAGATTTTAATTTTAATAAAGTCAAATTTATCAGCTTTTTTTAATTTCATGAATTTTGTTTTCAGTGTTGTATACAAAATGTTATCAACAAACCCAAGGTCACACAGATTTTCTCCTGTGTTTTCTTCTAGAATTTTTATAGTTTTTCATTTTACATTTAGGTATGTAATCAATTTTAAATTAATTTTTGTGTGAGGTATAATACCTGATTAAGTTCATATTTTATATAGATTTCCAATTGCCTTTTTTAACACCAGTATATAAAAAGACTATCCTTTATAGCATCATTGATTTAAAAGACTATCCTTTCTTTATTAAATTGCCTTGTGCCTTTGTTAAAAATAAGTTAACTAAATTTGTGTGGGTCTATTTCTGTTCTCTATATTGTTACATTCATCTATGTGTCTATTCTTTTACCAAAAGCAAGCACTATGATTTCTAGAACTTTAGAGTAAATCTTGAAGTAGATTCAACAAATTTTATTTTGCTTCTTTAGGACTGTGTTGACTATTCCATGTCCTTCCATTTGCATATAAATGTTAAAACCATTGTGTTGGTATCTATAAAATAGCTTGCTGGAATTTTGACTGGGATAGAGTTGAATCTCTAGATCAAGTTGGAAGGAACTGACATCTAACTGACATTGAATTTTTCATTCTATAAACACATAATGTCTTTGCACTTATTTAGATCTTTTTTCAACAGTGTTCTTTTAGTTTTTCTCTTACTGATATTGTGCACATTATCTTAGATTTATATCCAACTATTTACTCTTTGGAGGGGGGGCTGGTATATGAATAGTATTTTTTTTAAACCTCACATTCTAGCTTTTATAGCTAGTACACATAGTAAATTTTGAAACATAAGCAATGTCATGTTTAATCATTGCACTTGTGGTGTATAAACAATGAATCTTAGAACACTGAAAAAATTAAATTAAATTTAAAAGAAATCTTTTAAAAAAGTGCAAATTCCTTAATTCTGGCCTACAAGAGCTTGCAGATCTTTCTAAGCCAGGAGAAGCTTTAATTCCTAAAGTTTCAAACTCACTCTCTTTTTTATTTCTTGACTTATTCCAAGGTTTTTTCATATCTTGCACTCACTCTTTATTTTGCCTTG
Organism: Taxidea taxus jeffersonii; assembly: GCA_003697995.1. Taxonomy (NCBI): domain Eukaryota; kingdom Metazoa; phylum Chordata; class Mammalia; order Carnivora; family Mustelidae; genus Taxidea; species Taxidea taxus. The sequence goes on from RCUC01148248.1 coordinate 39,381, forward strand.
ATTTCTCTTCTCCTAAGTGTTTCCCTCTTTGCTTCTAACACTTTTCATCTTTTGGGTCTCAATCAAATGTCAAAGCGATCCTCTCTAATGACTACATCTAAAGTAGCCAACTTTTCTTCCTTCACTTCTTTTCATTTATCCTTATAGCCTGAATAATACTTACCATTATTTGGCATTATATTGTTTGTTTGTTATTCTTCTTTGTTAATATTGGTCTTTACCTAAATAGAATATAAAGCAAATGAGAGTAGGGACTTGGCCTTTTTCATTCACTACCTTATTCCCAGTGCATATCACCATGTCTAAAATATAATAGATTCTCATTTAAATATCTTTGAATGAATGAATGTATTTTCTTTTAATACACCAATGTCAAATATATCAACTTCAACAAAATCTTCCTTCAGTCCCTAAATGGAGGTGATTATTCTCTGCTCTGATTCTCTCTTAAAATGTATTCTTTTTTTAAAGCAATTATTTATGGTCCTTGTTCATATGCATCTTTTGTCTCCTATAATCACTGTGAATAGGGACAGTAATTTATCCATCTTTGTATTCTCCATAACTTCAAAGAGAGTATCTTTCATTTGATTTTTTAAAAATGAATAGATAGCAAATGGACTAGTTATGAGAAGACCTTAGATCTGATCCAAACACATTTCACCAGTTGACTGTATAACTATTTGAGAACCACCTTGTCTTAGTAGGTCTTATTTTAAAATAAGAAAATTAGGGACCCTTGGGTGGCTCAGTGGGTTAAGCCTCTGCTTTCAGCTCAGGTCATGATCTCAGGGTCCTGGGATTGAGCCCCACATCTGGCTCTCTCCTCAGCAGGGAGCCTGCTTCCCCCTCTCTCTGCCTACTTGTGATCTCTCTCTGTCAAATAAATAAATAAAATTTTTTTAAAAAATAGTTACTTTAAAAAAATAAAATAAGAAAATTTGACTAAATTGGTAATTCTTATACTTTTTGTTTGTTTTCAAGAAGGTATAGCAGACCCTGTCAGTGCTCTACCCATATTCTCCAGGATCTCTTAACATTTTCATGAACATCAGATTCCAGTATGTTTTTATTTTCAATAGCTAGAACCTGCCTTCCTTTATTGGAAGACCACCTTCAAACTTCCTGAGAAAGCTTTATCTGAAAACTGAGAGAGTCAGAATTACAACCCCTATCCCCATCCCTAACCCTGGGAAACCATGAGCCAGTGACTAAACATGTAGGTTATAAACGTCCCAACTTCTTAGGCCCTTGATATCCATTGCTCTGAGTGAGGCATACTCAGTTTCCAGAGCCCCTCTTGCAAAACAAACCCAGTGGTACCCTCAGCAGAATTTAGTTTGCTATCTCATCCTTGCTTGGCTTGCTTCCATTCCTAGTCTCACTTCTTCACTTGGCAATGTGCCTTTTATGGAAACACTTCCTAATATATCACTTTCACATGAATCCTCATCTTAGAGCTGTTTCTGGGGGAATCCAACTTGATATATGAGACAGTGGTTCAGAGACCTTTTTGATAGTTTACTGAAAACCATACCTTACCTCAGGAAAAACACAGACACACACACACACAGACACACACACACACACACACACAACCTATGCAAAGGTATTTATGTAATCTAGGCATTTATATAATCTATGAATTTCAATTTAAGAATCACTTGACTAAAAATCTCTAAGGTAATGTCTTTTCAAATTCATTCACTCCCTCCAAAATGTTTATTGAGTGTTTACTTATACCTGTCATTGTTATAATTCCTAAGAATACTGGAATGGACAAAACCAGTCAGAAACTTGCTTCTGTGGAGTTTATCTTCAAGTGGAGGAAAATGATAATAAAATGCTTAAGAAATTGAGAGAAGGTAATTTGAAGTGTCACTCAGATAATTAAAATAAAAAGCTAGTGAGTGACTACCTTATGCATGATGATCAAAGGAGATCTCTGGGAAGATGAGGCATTTAAGCTGAAATTGTAATGATAAGCAGAAGACAGTCATATGTAGATCAAGGAGTGGTGACACAGGCAGAAGGAACAGCCTGTGCAAAATTTCTAATTAGGAATAAGCTTGATAAGTCTGGGAATCAAAAATGTCTGAGTGTCTCAAGCACGGTATGGAAAGTAGGGAATGGTATGAGATGAAATTAGAAAAGTTGTCAGGCATCAATGACAGGGAAAGTCAGAGGGCAAGTCAGCATAAGAAAATGGGAATAATGATAATCAGTGCCAGTCTTCTGCCGTAACATTCCACTACTAAGTGTTAATAATAGAGGGTTTAGACCTTTAATTGTGCTTTAATCAGTTCCATTTACACCAGTCCTTCACTCTTCTCTCTTCACCTATCCCTTCCTCATCAACTGACTATAATTTCCTCCTCACTAAAGCTCCCTCAGAGGAGAAAATGAGGAAAAAAACATGATGAATAATCATATGAACTAAAAGTCATTTCTGAATGACCCTAATTTCATGAATGATGAGAATCTCCCTGAATACCTGCACTGAAAAAAATGAACCATTTGTGACCTTCAACTAGATCTAGAGTGAGGCTTCTATTCAAATGAAGTCACACGGAGGTGATGAAGTCTTAGAGCATACATGATATATGTTACTGATATCTTCACTTTCCTTTATGTTAGGTGGGTGGAGATTTACACTGATGGCCACTGTCAGTATTGATTCCATGTGAGTTTAATTTCAGAGAAGAAAGCTATAGATTCTAATTTCCTGAAGTTCCTAAAATTCAGTGAAAGTTTGTCTAAAGGCACAGTAAATATTATTAGAATCTCAAATTCTAGCATAACAAATAAAATAAAAACAAAAACAAAACCTACAATATGGCTTCTGAAATATATTTTTTCCAACTCTTTCACTAGCACTATTGTGGTTCTTCTACAACTCATGCCCCTTAAAAGGAAAGGAGTCTTTCTGACAAAGAAAGCTTGATAAGACAGCTGGAGTTTCTTGGAAAACGTTGACCAACGTAATTACTGTTTTTCTGATAGCAGCTGTAAAGTTTCTGTTGCTAGGGTAGAGTTTAACCCCAAACTAACTGAATTCTAAAGAAGTTATTGTTATAACTTGCTGACATACACATCAGGATATTACTTTTAAAAAATATGAGCTATTTAATTGGATTAACAGCAATAACAGGTTCAAAAGCTTTGCAAAAATATTTATAAAACAGATGAAAATGAGATTTTCCTTACTGGTCAGGTTATCCCTGCTGTAGTTTCCATAGTTGCATGTACACTAACATTCAGCCCACTTGGTAAGCAGCAAAACGTAAGCTACTTTTTTATTTAAAAGATTGTATTTATTTGTTTGACAGAGACCACAAGTAGGCAGAAAGGCAGACAGAGAGAGGGGGCGGGGAAGCAGGCTCCCGGAGGAGCAGAGAGCCTGACTCAGGACTCCATCCCGGGACCCTGGGATCACGACCAGAGCCGAAGGCAGAGGCTCAACCCACTGAGGCACCCAGGCGCCCCTGTAAACTACTTTTGGATACAATTAAGCTTGAAGCAATATGGAGATAATATAGAGTAAAATTTAATATTTGTCTAATCCCAGATTACCAAATTTATATCCAAAATTTCTGTCTCCTTCTCTTCTCCTAAATTATCAAAACTCACTGTTATAACAACCAGTTGCCAAGTATTTGCTAAGTGTCTACTATTTATAAAACAGGAATCGCTTATAGATTACAAGAAAGTATAAAAAATAATTTCTGTCTTCAGAGTTTATGTACAGGTATGGTACTAAGATATATGGAAAAATAATTGTCAAAGTAAGCAATAAATTCATAGGCATCATCATGATCAAAAGTTTATTACTTAGTGCCTGGTTGCTATGCAGGAGGATGCTGAGTAATACTCAAATAAATTATGTGCACAATATTGCTCTAGGAATTTTGAGGATGTCAAACTGTGAGAATGAAATGCTACCTTGATTATAACAAACTTGTTTATGGCAGTCATAATAGTAGTAGTAAAGTTAGTAGGTATAAGAACAGCAAATATTTACTAATCAGATACTGCATAAGACATGCTTTGCATTTATTATTTCTAGACCTCACAACAATTCTATGAAATAAGTGCTATGTGCCACATTTTTACAGATGAGAACTCAGGCTCACATATACCCAAATTAGGAATTCAATCAGAATTCCAAAGTCAGGATTTATTGTCTCAGTCATGATGTCCTTAAACACATCAAATCAGGCTTTGAGGAAGAGACTAGAACAGAAATAAGTTTAGCACATATGAAACTTGTTACAAACATTCAGTCCTAAAGAAGTATCCATTTATTTTCTATAAATCTACCTAAAACCTTTTTTTAGTTCCCAACATGTAGAACATCACATCAGGGTTTGTTTGTTTGTTTTAATTCTACCTCCAACCTTTTGTAAAGAGGTTCTGAGTTTGTAAGTATGGAGAGGAAGGAGTTTCCTTCTACCGGTGAACAAAATTCTCTTTTTTATGTGCTAAACTTACCTTGATGTGTTTGCCTTTCTGGCAAGGTTGGGAGCTCTATTACTAGAGTTCCTGCACCATAGATACAGCAGGCAAACATCCCCTTAGGCATTTTGGCTTCCTCAGACCTCCATCCCCTTCCCTAGCATGGGATTCTCCTCACTGATGCCACTTCTCAAAGAGCCAGACTCTCTTCTCCTCCAAAAGAAAGCCAACACAATTCCTCTCAATCACTTAGGCTTTAGGAAAACAAAAACCAGAGTAGGATGCATCTTGTAAGTCACCTTTCTTTTGGCCCAGAAACAGATACCTCTCCTGGCATAAGGAGATACACAAGATCATGATACCTTTGTGGAATGGATGAAGAATGAGAATGGGCCATAAGGGAAAAAAGCAAATTAATATCTCAATTAATCACTCTGTCACATAAACATTGAAGACAACTAGAAATGAGATGAACAAAGAAGACAAGGTAGAACATTCTGGTTCATCTGAGGTTTTATTAGTCTATGTGTAAATCCTTGCTACTCAAATGTGGTTCTAGCACCAACAGCAATTGTATCACATGGGAATACGTTAGAAATGTAGAGCCTCATTGTGCACCCTATAATGAACACTGCTAAATGTGTTCAATAACATATACTAGTAAGCATGTACCTTAACAATATTCCCAAGTGGTTTACATGCATATTAGAGTGGATTGAGAACCACTGGTATACAGGGCAAAAAACATAAAGTATATTCAGGGCATAGTAAATAGATCCTTTGGCTAAAGCACAGAGTTTCTGCAAAAGAAAAAGTTTAACATGTCTAGAAATGATGGTTGGTCCAGACAGTCAAGAGATTTGAAAGCCATGTTCAAGAAAGTAAAAGTTTTCTGTAGTTATGGGAAGACACCAGAAGTTTTTGCCCTGAGAAATGACATAATCAAAGACATGACTTATGAAGACTGGAGGAACTGGACTAATTGTGAAAGAACATGATGATCAGTAGTCTCAAATCTTTTCTGTAAGATACTACTTCAAGTCCATCAGACACTTTCAGAAATACATAGGCTCCTTCAGGCTGCTGGGAGACTATTAAATGTATGAACATTTTTTTTTTTTTTTTCTTTTTTTTTTTTTTTTTTTGACAGAGAGATCACAGGCAGGCAGAGAGGCAGGCAGAGAGAGAGAGATGGGGAAGCAGGCTCCCTACCTAGCAGAGAGCCCGATGTGGGGCTTGATCCCCAGACCCTGGGATCATGACCTGAGCCAAAGGCAGAGGCTTTAGCTCCCTGAGCTACCCAGGCACCCCATGGATGAACATTTTATGATGCAAAGATGTTCCTACTAATAACTTGAAAGAGTAATTTTAACTCTTTGTGTCACTGCGTTCTACAGAGAGGAGGTGGGAGCTAGGGTTCCAGGGATGAGAGACTGAATGTTCACAGCGAGTTAGAAACTAATACCAAACAGAAAATGTAGGGCGAACAGGGCCCTGGGAACATAGTACATGGATCTTTCAGGTTCCTTAATGCTGAAGTATGTACTTGCCCTTTGGCGATTCCACCACTTACTAGAATTCTTACCTGAGGGAGGTCAGAATACAGCATGAAGTTAGCTGTTGTCATCCTACTGAAACAACCTTAAGGTCAGTGGTTTGCAACCACTGCTGCACATTACAATCACCTGGGGAGCTTTAAACACTACAGCTGCCCAGCCATGGCCACAGACCAATCAAATGATTATTTCTGGTTGTTCTAACAATCAGCCAGGTATGGCTAGAGTCAAATAATGCCCTCAAACTGAAAATTACAATAAAAAGAAAATATTCTTCTGGTTCAGTGTGTGGAGTAAAATATAATGGTTATCATTTATTAAGTCTGTTGCACCTGACAAACACTGAGAGCTGTATTTCACATGCGTTATCTGTTTAGGCTCTCCCTTGATAATTTGTGTGTCAAGTAAGATTTTTACCATAATCTCCAGTTTACAAAACAGTAAACTGAAGCTCAAAGAAAAGAACACACTTGCCTACACTCAGGAAGTGGTTGAGCTAGGATTCAACCTAAAAGAGTAAGATTTGGAGCCTGATCTTTGTTCAAAATCAACAATTCTGAGAATTCATTCATCTTTTTTTTACCCTAACCCAAGGCTACAGAATACAAAATATATATTTCTAATATTGTGAAAATAATGTATTCTATGATTCAGTTTATATACCCTCAGATTTGTTTTAGCATGCTGGGTCATTTCTAAAAGCCATCAGTGCATAGGGTGGTCCCCTGCATTTTGCAGATTTTTGATAGCCTCTTTTTAAATGAAGAAATGCATGAATTTGTAGGGACTTTGTAAGAGAAAACAAAGGTATCTGATTGAATCAATCATACCACCAAAACAAAAACAAAAACAAATCATGACAATGTGTTTTTAACAGTCATTGTTAGTAGTCCCATCTTACTTGGTTTACTTACCAAATATGGTCTATTCTCTGTATTTGGGGGCTCCTTTGATCACTTTACTCCAGTCACACTGGAGTTCCTCAACCCAGTCAGTGTTTTTCCTATCTCAGAATGGGGAGAACCTCACACTCACTGTTCTCTCCACTAGATTCATCCTCTCTATACCTCTTCTCTTGTTCATCCCAACACCACCACTACCAGTCTATGCCTGGGTAATGCTTTCAGATTACAATCTAAATGTAATTTTGTCACATAACTCTATGGTCAACTAATCTTCGATAAAGCAGGAAAGAACATCCAATGGAAAAAAGACAGCCTCTTCAACAAATGGTGTTGGGAAAATTGGACAGCCACATGCAGAAAAATGAAATTGGACCATTTCCTTACACCACACACGAAAATAGACTCAAAATGGATGAAGGAGCTCAACGTGAGAAAGGAATCCATCAAAATCCTTGAGGAGAACACAGGCAGCAACCTCTTCGACCTCAGCCGCAGCAACTTCTTCCTAGGAACAACGCCAAAGGCAAGGGAAGCAAGGGAAAAAATGAACTATTGGGACTTCATCAAGATCAAAAGCTTTTGCACAGCAAAGGAAACAGTCAACAAAACCAAAAGACAACTGACAGAGTGGGAAAAGATATTTGCAAACGACATATCAGATAAAGGGCTAGTATCCAAAATCTACAAAGAGCTTAGCAAACTCAACACCCAAAGAACAAATAATCCAATCAAGAAATGGGCAGAGGACATGAACAGACATTTCTGCAAAGAAGACATCCAGATGGCCAACAGACACATGAAAAAGTGCTCCATATCACTGGGCATCAGGGAAATACAAATCAAAACCACAATGAGATACCACCTCACACCAGTCAGAATGGCTAAAATGAACAAGTCAGGAAATGACAGATGCTGGCGAGGATGTGGAGAAAGGGGAACCCTCCTACACTGTTGGTGGGAATGCAAGCTGGTGCAACCACTCTGGAAAACAGCATGGAGGTTCCTCAAAAAATTGAAAATAGAGCTACCTTATGACCCAGCAATTGCACTACTGGGTATTTATCCTAAAGATACAAACGTAGTGATCCAAAGGGGCATGTGTACCCGAATGTTTATAGCAGCAATGTCCACAATAGCCAAGTTATGGAAAGAACCTAGATGTCCATCAACAGATGAATGGATAAAGAAGAGGTGGTATATATATACAATGGAATACTATGCAGACATCAAAAGAAATGAAATCTTACCATTTGCGACAACATGGATGGAACTAGAGCGTATTATGCTTAGCGAAATAAGTCAACTGGAGAAAGACAACTATCACATGATCTCCCTGATATGAGGAAGTGGAGATGCAATGGGGGTGGGAGTTAAGGTGGTAGGAAAAGTAAAAATGAAACAAGATGGGATCGGGAGGGAGACAAACCAAAAGAGACTCTTAATGTCATAAAACAAACTGGGTGGGGGGAGAGGGGTTGGGAGAGGGTGGTGGGGTTACATTATATGTTTAAATAAAGCTTAAATAAAAATAAAAAAAATTAAAAATTAAAAAAAAAATCCATGACTTGGGGTAGGGGGAAGGTTGGAGTAGAAAAGCATAGGAGACAGAATTTACTAAAACAAGATATTGAGCACAACCAAGGACCTCACTTCAATATTGCCATATATGAAAAGCCCTTATCATATTTAGTGGTGAATGACTGAAAGCTTTTCCTCTAAGATCAGAAACAAAACAAGGGTGCCCACTCTTATCACTCCTGTACAACATAGTACTAGAAGTCCTAGCCACAGCAATTAGGAAAAAAAAAAA
>RCUC01148249.1:0-13729 GCA_003697995.1 Taxidea taxus jeffersonii
ACCAAATATGAAGGTATTGACCTCACAGTAAATTCTTCTTGATTTAAGGGTTTATTGATTCTAGAGAGAATGTTTGTTCTGTGGGACAATTGTGAAATATTCAATATGAACTCACTATGCTAGTTCAGTGGCTGTCTGTTCAGAAGAGAGAGGTGTATATGTTGAAACAATTTTTTACAAAGTGCTGTTATGTATGTTTCCACCAAATGTTTTATGAGGCTTTTCCCTCCAAATGCTTATTTGAACAAAAAAGTAATTCGTATTTCTTATTTTGCATAGGAGGATAAGAAAGTTAATCCTTTGTGATAAACCATAGGGAGAAGCATTCTGAAACTGTACAGTAATTTTAATGCAATGAATATCTAATTAAGAATGAACCACTGAATTTAAAGCTATGGGGTATGTGTACATGCTTTAAACACTACTTCAAGGAGTGCCTCGGTGGCACAGTCAGTTGGGTGTCAGACTCTTGGTTTCAGCTTGGATTGTGATCTCAGGGTTGTAGGATCAAGCCACATGGAGTCCTGCAGGGAGGCCCACGTCAGGCTGCATGCTCAGTGCCCAGTCTGCTTGAGTCTCTCTCTCTCCCTCTGCCCTTCCTGTTTGTGCTCTTTCTCTCTCTTAAATAAATCTTTATTTTATTTTTTAAGTTTTTAAAAATTGTATTAGTCACCATACAGTACATCATTAGTTTTTGATGTGGTGTTCCATGATTCATTGTTTGCATGTAACAGTGCTCCATGCAATATGTGCCCTCCTTAATAGCCATCACCAGGCTCAGACATCCACCCACCCCCCTCCCCTCTAAAACCTTCAGTTTGTTTCTCAGAGTCCATAGTCTCTCATGGTTCATTTCCCTCCTGATTCCCCCCCACCCTTCATTATTTCCTTTCTCCTCCTAATGTCCACTGTGCTATTCCTTATGTTCCACAAATAAGTGAAACCATATGATAATTGTCTTTCTCTGCATGATTTATTTCACTCAGCATAATCTCCTCCAGTTCCATCCATGTTGATGCAAATGTTGGGTATTCATCCTTTCTGATGGGCATAATACTCCATTGTATATAGGGACCACATCTTCTTTACCCATTTGTCTGTTGGAGGGCATCTCAGCCTCTTCCACAGTTTAGCTATTGTAGACATTGCTGCTATAAACATTGGGGGTTCATATGGCCCTTCTTTTCACTATATCTGTATCTTTGGGGTAAATACCCAGTAATGTAATTGCTGGGTCATAGGGTAGTTCTGTTTATAACTTTTTGAGGAAACTCCACACTGTTTTCCAAAGTGGCTGTAGCAACATATAATCCCACCAACAGTGTAAGAGGGTTCCCCTTTCTCCACAACCTCTCCCACATTTGTTGTTTCTTGCCTTATCAATTTTTGCCATTCTAACTGGTATAAGGTGATATATCAATGTGGTTTTTTTTTTTTTTTAAAGATTTTATTTATTTATTTGTCAGACAGAGAGAGAGCGCAGGAGCGAGCACAGGCAGGCAGAGTGGCAGGCAGAGGCAGAGGGAGAAGCAGGCTCACCGCCGAGCAAGGAGCCCGATGTGGGACTCGATCCCAGGATGCTGGGATCATGACCTGAGCCGAAGGCAGCCGCTTAACCAACTGAGCCACCCAGGCGTCCCCTCAATGTGGTTTTGATTTGAATTTCCCTGATGGTTAATGATGTTGAACATTTTTTTTTTCACGTGTTTGTTAGCTATTTGTATGTCTTTTTTGGAGAAGTGTTTTTTCATGTCTTCTGCCCATTTTTTGACATGATTATTTGTTTTTTGGGTGTTGAGTTTGAGAAGTTCTTTATAGATCTTGGATATCAGCCTTTTATCTGTAGTGTCATTTGCAAATATCTTCTCCAATCTCATGGGTTGCCTCTTTGTTTTGTTGACTGTTTCCTTTGCTGTGCAGAAGTTTTTGATCTTGATGAAGTCCCAAAATTCATTTTCTCTTTTGTTTCCTTTGCCTTTGGAGACATGTCTTGAAAGAAGTTGCTGTGGTAGATGTTGAAGAGGTTACTGCCTATGTTCTCCTCTAGGGTTTTGATGGATTCATGTCTCAAATTGAGGTCTTTAATCCATTTAGAGTTTATCTTTGTTTATGATGTAAGAGCATGATCAAGTTTCATTCTTTTATATATAGCTGTCCAGTTTTCCCAGAACCATTAATTGAAGAGACTGTCTTTTTTCCACTGGATTTTTTTTCCTGCTTTGTCAAAGATTAGTTGACCATAGAGTTACAGGTCTATATCTAGGCTCTCTGTTCTGTTCCATTGCTCTATGTATCTGTTTTTGTACCAGTACCATGCTGTCTTGGTGATCATAGCTTTGTAATATAGCTTGAAATTAGGCAATGTGATGCCCCCAGCTTTGTTTTACTTTTTCAACATTTCCTTGGCGATTTTTGTCACATACTTTTCTTTGTCACATACAAATTTTTGGATTGTTCCAGCAAACACCAATGGTATTTTGATCAGAATGGCGTTGAAGGTATAGATTGCTCTGGGCAGCGTAGACATTTTAACAATGTTTATTCTTCTGATCCATGAGTATGGAATGTTTTTCCATCTTTTTGTGTCTTCTCCAATTTATTTCATAAGTGTTCTGTAGTTTCTAGGGTATAGATCCTTTACCTCTTTGGTTAGGTTTATTCCAAAGTATCTTATGGTTTTTGGTGCTATTGTAGATGGAATCAATTCCCTAATTTCTCTTTCTACAGTTACATTGTTAGTGTGTAGGAAAGCAACATTGTTAGTGTGTAGGAAAGATTTATGTGCATTGATTTTGTATCCTGCCATATTACTGCATTGCTATATGAGTTCTAGTAATTTGCAGGTGGAGTCTTTTGGGTTTTCCACATAAGGTATCATGTTATTTGTGAAGAGAGAGAGTTTGACTTCTTCTTTGCCAATTTGAATACCTTTTGTTTCTTTCTTTCTTTCTTTCTTTTTTGCCTGATTGCTGTGGCTAAGACATCTAGTACTATGTTGAACAATAGTGGGAGAGTGGGCATCCTTGTTGTGTTCTTGATCTTAAGGGAAAGGCTCTCAGCTTTTCCCTATTGAGAATGATATTTGCTGTGGGCTTTTCATAGAGGACCATATTATTCTTGTCTCTTCTGTTATTAATGTGTTCTATCACACTGATTAATTTGCAAATGTTGAACCACCCCTGCATCCCAGGGATAAATCCCACTTGGTTGTGATGGGTAATCCTTTTAAGGTACTATTGGAACCTATTAGCTATGATTTTGTTGAGAATTTTGGCATCTGTATTCATCAGGGATATTGGTCTGAAATTCTCCTTTATGATGGGGTCTTTGCCTGGTTTTGGGATCAAGGTAATGCTGGCCTCATAGAATGGGTTTGGAAGTTTTCCTTCTGTTTCTATTTTTAAACAGCTTCAGGAGAATAGGTATTATTTCTTCTATAATAATAGGTATTATTTCTTCTAAAATAATAGGTATTATTTTCCCCAAGGAATCTGTCAAATCCAGGACTCTTGTTTTTTGGGAGGGTTTTTTTTTTTTAAGATTTTATTTATTTATTTGACAGAGAGAGAGAGAGAGAGAGAGAGAGAGAGAGATATCAGAAGTAGGCAGAGAGGCAGGTAGAGAGAGAATGGAAAGCAGGCTCCCTGCTGAGCAGAGAGCCTGACATGGGGCTTGATCCCAGGACCCTGAGATCATGACCTGAGCTGAAGGCAGAAGCTTAACCTACTGAACCACCCAGGTGCCCCATTTTGGAAGGTTTTTGATCACTGGTTCAATCTTGTTATTGGTTATTGGTCTCTTCAGGTTGTCAATTTATTCCTGATTCAGTGTTGGTAGTTTATAGGTTTCTAGGAGGGCATCCATTTCTTCCAGGTTGCTTAATTTATTGGCATATAGTTGTTGATAATAATTTCTAATAATTGTTTATATTTCTTTGGTGTTAGTTGTGATCTCTCCCCTTTCATTCATAATTTTATTAATTTGGGTCCTTTCTCTTTTCTTTTGGATAAGTCTGGCCAGTGGTTTATCGATCTTATTAATTCTTTCAAAGAACCAGCTTCTAGTTTCATTGATCTGCTGTGCTAGAGTATAGTTTCTGGTTTCTAATTCATTGATCTCTGCTCTAATCTTAATTATTTCTCCTCTCATGTGTGGCTTTGCCTTTATTTGTTGTTCTTTCTCCTTTTTTTTTTTTTAAGATTTCATTTATTTATTTGACAGAGAGATAGAGAGCACAAGTAGGCAGAGCAGCAGGCAGAGGGAGAGGAAGAAGCAGACTCCCCACCAAGCAGGGAGCCAGATGCAGGGCTCAATCCCAGGACCCCAGAATCATGACCTGAGCTGAAGGCAGATGCTTAGCCAACTGAGCTACCCAGTTGCCCCTTTCTCCAGTTCTTTAAAGTATAAAGTGAATTTGTGGATTTGGAATTATTTTTTTTTTTTGAGTGAGGCTTGGATGGCTATGGATTTCCCCCTTAGGACCACCTTTGCAGTATCCCATAGGTTTTGGACTAATGTGTTTTCATTCTCATTGGTTTCCATGAATCCTTTAAGTTCTTCTTTGATTTCCTGGTTGACCCAAACATTCTTTTTTTTTTTTTTTAAGATTTTATTTATTTATTTGTCAGAGAAAGAGAGAGAGCGAACGAGCACAGGCAGACAGAGTGACAGGCAGAGGCAGAGGGAGAAGCAGGCTCCCTGCTGAGCAAGGAGCCTGATGTGGGACTCGATCCCAGGATGCTGGGATCATGACCTGAGCCGAAGGCAGCTGCTTAACCAACTGAGCCACCCAGGCGTCCCTGACCCAAACATTCTTAAGCAGAATGGTCTTTAGCTTCCAAGTTTTTGAATATCTTCCAAATTTTTTTCTTGTGACTGAGCTCCAGTTTCAAAGCATTGTGGTCTGAGAATATGCAGGGAATAATCTCAATCTTTTAGTATTGGTTGTGACCTGACTGTGACACAGTATGTGCTCTATTCTGGAGTAAGTTCAATGTGTATTCAAGAAGAATGAGTATTCTGTTGTTTTAGGGTGGAATGTTCCACATATATATTTACGAGGTCCATCTGCTCCAGTGTGTCATTCAGAGCTCTTGTTTCTTTGTTGATTTTCTGCTTAGATTAGTTGTCTACTGCTGAGAGTGGAGTATTGATGTCTCTTACTATTAATGTATTATTATCAATATGTCTCTTCATTTTGTTTAACAATTGGTTTGTGTAGTTGCCTGCTTCCATGTTGGGGGTATAGATATTTACAATTGTTAGATCCTCTTGTTGGACAGACCCTTAAAATATAGTATCCTTTTTGTATCTCTAACTACAGTCTTTAGCTTAAAATCTAATTTATCTGATATGAGAATTGCTACTCCAGCTTTCTTTTGAGGTCTGTTGGCATGAAAGATGGTTCTCCATCCCTTCACTTTTCATCTGGTTGTATCTTTAGGTTCAAATTGAATCTCTTGTAGACAGCACAGGGATGTGTCATGTCTTTTTATCCAGTCTGCAACCCTGTGCCATTTCATGGGAGCATTTAGGCCATTCATGTTAGAGTGATTATTGAAATATATGACTTTATTGTCATCATGTTGCCTGTGAAGATCTCTGTTTCTATAGATCTCTGTAAATTTCTGTCCTCTATCACTCTTGGGGTCTTTCCTTTTATAGAACCCCCATTAATATTTATTGCATGGCCAGGTTGGTGGTCACATATTCTTTTAGTTTCTGCTGGTCTTGGAAGCTCCTCCTCTCCATCCATTCTGAATGACAGCCTTGCTGGATAAAGTATCCTTGGCTGTATGGTCTTCTCATTTAGTACCTTGACTATGTCTTGCCAGCCCTTTCTGGCTTGCTAGATCTCCGTGGACAGGTCTGACATTATTCTGATATTCCTCCCTTTGTACATAAGAAATCTCTTCCCCTTTGCCACTTTCAATATTGTTTCCTTGGATCTAAGATTTTCGAATTACACTATTATATGTCATGGTGTTGGTCTGTTCTCATTGATCTTGGGAGGGGTCCTCTCTACCTCTTGGACACAAATGCTTGTTTCCTTCCCCAGATTAGGGAAGTTCTCAGCTATGATTTGCTTAAATATATTTTCTAGACACCTTTCTTTCTCCACCCCCGCCCTCCCCCTGCCTCAGGGATCCCAATAATTCTGATATTGGAATGTTTCATTGAGTCACTAATCTCTCTCAGTTTGATTCCTTGGGTTTTCATTTGTTTTTCCCATGCTGTCTAGGTTTCCTTCTTTCCTATCATCTTATTTTCTAGCTCACTAATTTGTTTATCCTGGCAGTCAGAGTATCCAGTTTAGACTACATTTCATTCATAACATATTTAAGTTTGTTCTGATTAGATCTCATTTCTGCCCTTAGAATTTCTGTATTATTGTTAATATTTTTTTCAAGCCTATATATTGCCTTGATAATTGTTACTCTGAAGTCTACTTCTGACATTTTGGTTATAGCCATACCCATTGGTTCTGTGGCAGAGGTCACAGTCTCTGGTTCCTTCCTTTGTTAGAGGTTCCTCCTCTTAGTCATTCTGTTGAGGGGTGGTTAAGGGAATGTGCAGAGTCCAAATTACTGGCCACAACCCAAGCAAGGTGCTCCTGTTTTATAGGGACCTTAGGGTTGTTGGCCTCTTGTTCTTTCAGCCTGTCTTCTAGGGGAGGGACCTACTATGCTGTTATTCAGGCAACCCTGTTTGGGCTGAGTTTCCCTGCCTTCTGTGTGGGGGGTGGGGATGAGCTAGTGAAAACTGTTTTTTGGAGGCTTTTGTTCTCTGGCAGCTTCCCTGGTGGCTTTTGTCCCTTTCAAGAGTCAGAGCAGAAGTGACCATATCCAAACTTCTGTCTCAGAACAGAGAGATCACAGTCTGTTCTCCAGAAAGCCCTCCAGGCCACACTGACTCCATTTCTGTCTGTGCTGCTAAAAACCACAGTGTCCTGGCTTGTGTGCCCCACAGCAGCACTCCCAGCCCTCACTGCCAGGGCTGGGCAAGTCTCTGCCCTTTGTGCTTCTAAAACTGTCAGACACCCCTAGTTCACACACGTGCCCGGGCAGCTCCAGGTTTCAGTTTGGCGGGCTACCCTAAAGTCCTTTCCCCCCACGCTACCACCGTCTGCAAGTCTGTGCCTGGTCCCAGTGCAAGAGACTTTTGTGGTCCTGTGTTATTTCACCTTACTAGCGACAGCGCTTATGGCGGCTCCCTTCCCCTTCCATTTATCTTCCAATATCTGCCTGCAGAATCACAGCTCCCCTCTTCATACCTTGAGAGCAACCGCCAGAGATATTTTTTTTTGTAGTGATTCAGATATATCTTCTTATATCTCAGGCTGATGTCATGGGTGTTCAGAATGGTCTGGTAGATATCCGGCTTAATTCAGGGGACAAGTTAAAATAGGGTCCCCTATTCCTCTGCCATCTTTTCACCCTAAGTTAGTCTTTATTTTATTTTTTTCAAGATTTTATTTATTATTTATTTGACAGACAGAGATTACAAGTAGGCAGAGAGAGAAGAAGGGAGCCGAGCAGAGAGCCCAATATGGGGCTCGATCCCAGGACCCTGAGATCATGACCTGAGCTGAAGGCAGAGGCTTTAATCCATTGAGCCACCCAGGCACCCCCTAAGTAAGTAAAACAAACACAAAACACTACTTCAACAGTAAAATAAGAAATTTTAAAAAATTCTGCTTGCAAAATACCCCTAGTAATACAAAAGTGTACTGTGCCAAAGGAACATTAATGATTCCTTAATTTTTTGCTTGACATTCTTTTGATATTTTCTTTATGTATTTTGGTGTTTTGATTCATGTATAATATTCATAATTCTTGAGTGTATGAGGAGGAAGATTTTACAAATGAAAATATTGGTATTTTAAGCGAAAAGAATCATTAAATTTTAAAAACACTGTTTAACCAAAATCACCTTTAATTATAGAGGAATATATGGTCAAAACTAGAATATGATGGTAGAATATTTCCTATCATAAATCTGCTGAAACCTGGGGATTATTAATTAATTCTGATTGGCTAACATAATGTTCAGAAAGTCATGGCCCCGATAGGTGACAACACTTCTGTTCATTGTATCACAAAGACACTTGTCTTCATTGCCATTGTCATAAGCTGACTCAAAAGCAAAATTAGCAATATTAATTTTATCTACTATTTTGATAGAATGTATTGTTCTATGTGAGTAAATTTTCTACATAAGAGAAGTTTGCCACTTCAAGCACTAATATTGTCTTCAATAAGACTGTAAGCTTCACAAGGACAGGGACTAAGAGTTATTTACTATATTTGGAACATATTTCCTAGTATAAGGACTATTTGGCACAGACAGTTAAATTATACCTTCTGACTTTTACATAGTTTACTTTTCATAGCCTCATTAAAAGCAGCAGTGTTGGATGAAGGGAATCCCATATGCATACTCGGATACAGTTATTTGTTTATATGTTTTCATGCTTTTGTAGACACTTAATTTCTGTTTAGTTTTCCTCTGCATCCTTGGCAACCATCATGGTGCCTGTTCAGTCACTCTCTCTAAATGTCAAATGGCTTGACCTGAACTGCTTTAGAGTTAGAATTTCTGGGTGTATGTTTTCACTTTGCCAATTACTAGCCGAGTGACTTTTTGCTACTTACTTTCCTTGAGTCTCAAATTCCTCATCTGTAATGCTGGGAAACTAATGCAAAGTTGTTGTGAGGCTTGTGTAAGGTAATTCATGTGTGTGCACATAACCCAGTGTCTGGCATAAAAAAGTCACCCAGTACATGTCTCCTTTCTTCCCTTGTTTCTTTGAAGACCAGATATTCTTTTTCCTCATTTTACAGATGAGGTAATTGAAGTATAGGAAAACTATGTGACTTACCAAACTTCACTTTTACATTTTATTAAAAGCACCAGAATTAGACTTGTGTCTCCTGACTTTTTTACTCATGCTTCTGTTATTAGATCATGCTGTCTCCCATGTATTTATCAAAGTCCACAGATAATTATTGGATTTGGGGGCTCAAGCCCAAATGAAGAAATAAATAAGAGAATAAAATTCAGACTAAAAGACAATGAGAATGTTATTAACTTATACAACAAATGTTTCTGTTGTAGCCTCAGCAAAAAACACTAGGTTTGGACTTATGTGAGGTTCAAAAACCTTATTTGAAGTTGTATGTGGTAAGGTCATTGCCTTAAAGAATCTGTAACTGGTAGAAATCAAAATACATGAATCCAAAGGATGGTAATGCAGTGCATTATATAACAAGAGCCTCATGAGTGGTAATAAAGTGCTAAGGGAATTCTGAGAGGCAGGAGAGATTACCTGTAGAAGGTAGCCTGTTTGGAGAGTGTAATGATCCCTCCTCTGCCCCTTAGGGCTTAAGGGGACTTGAGTAGTGCTCATTCTCAGTTCTTCTGCCGCTGTTACTTATTCCTCGTTTTAGGTACTGTCATCATTGGAAAACACCTGAATTTAGATTCAAAGACAAAGCTCTTTGTAAAATCAGTTGTGCAAGTATTTCTGCTGCATTGTCCCTATCTGTAACAGCTGTTCTGGAAACTATTGCATTTGCTCTCCACATTTAATTAGTCACTAATGACCAATGTTGTTTATAAATCAGTTCTTTGCTTATTGTTGATGATTCAGATCAAACATAGCAGATGGTTCCTTATGCTGGGTTTTCCAACATGCATTTATTATAAGATGGATGCATCAATTTTGATAGAACAGCCCAGAGCAAACAGTTCGCAAATAGCCAGGTTTCTAGCATGGGGATGTTTCACCACAGGATTCTTTACCACAAAGTTCAGAGTCTCTTTTGAAGCAGACCTTCCTGTCTGCTTGCTTCTTGTTCCATCCCTCCTCCCTTTCTCCTTCCTTCTTCTTTTTTTTTTTTCCTTTCCTTTTTATTTCTTGTGTTCCTACCCAAGGGGAGTATACAAAAGAAATAGAAATTATGACTTTTTCCCAGGTGAAATTGACAATAAAATTTGGGAGATAAACCTGAAACAGAAAATGATATGTGGATATAGATACATGTAGGGTGTGACAGCCCAGCCTGTGTACTTAAGGGTGGAGAGAACTTACAGTAAGTAAGTGATCTGTTCTAGGTAGGGCTTGTCAGGAAAATTTTTGGAGGCCAGTTTGCTTTTCTCTTCTGCTTGTATGAAAGCAAGTTACTCTAGGTTCTAGTCCTTTGATTCCATATGGATGTTGTTCTTTATTTGCATTAACAACACAGCTACATTTTTTAAATAATCCAATCCAAGCTGACTGATGCCCAGTTTTCTGATCTCATTCCCAATGTTTATATAGTGTTCAAACGTAAGGCTGGTTTGTAGAGCATGGCCTTTTTATGTTCCATATATCCTTATGTTGATGTGACCACAGCTTCTAGTGGGATTATAATAGTGACGTACAAGTAATGATAATAATAAGAGAGTTTGCTTTGATCACAACTTAACTCTATACTCCAAATTAAAACTTCCCATTGGCCAAACATTGCCAGGGAAATCCTTGGGAGTGCAAAGGAACAGAGCTAATCTTTTTAAAAAATTTTTAAAGATTTTATTTATTTATTTGACAGACAGAGATCACAAGTAGGCAGAGAGGCAGGCAGAGAGAGAGAGAGAGAGAGGAGGAAGCAGGCTCCCCACTGAGCAGAGAGCCCAACATGGGGCTTGATACCAGGACCCTGAGATGATGACCTGAGCCGAAGGCAGAGGCTTTAACCCACTGAGCCACCCATGCTCCCCCAGAGCTAATATTTACTGAGCACATGCTGCACCAGAGACTATGCTACATACTTTAGACAAAGCCATTCCATTGTTGGCCACAGTAACTTAGGTTATGGATGAAGGAACTGAGGCTCATAGGGTTAAGTCCACTTTCTTAAAATCATATAACTGGTATATGATGAAGCTAGGATTCAAACCTAGGTCTCTCACTCCCAAATCCATACCTGTTCCATCTTACTAAAGAGCTTGCTTACTACAGGGTGGTTCACAAAGGATTCCCAGATGCTGGGAATGCAACAGAATCCCAGACATGCCACAGCCACCAAAACCACTGCCTCATGTGGGAACAGCTGGAGTCAAGGGCTCCTGATGCTCCAGGAACTACTATGGAAACTGAGTGAAATGTGTACAGAGGGGACTAGAACAAAGGGAAAGGCAAATGTGTAAAATATATTCCTCTGCAATGTGGGGGGTTAGGGGAGTAGGAAAGGAATAAATGGAACAAGATGGGATCAGGAGGGAGACAAACCATAAGAGACTCTTAATGTCACAAAACAAACTGAGGGTTACCGGGGGGCGGGGGGGGGGGCGGGTAGGGAGAGGGTGGTTGGGTCATGGATATTGGGGAGGGTATGTGCTATGGTGAGTGCTGTGAAGTGTGTAAACCTGGCGATTCACAGACCTGTACCCCTGGGGCTAATAATACGTTATATGTTAATAAAAAATAAAGAATTTAAAAAAAAAGATATTCCTCTGTCATCAGTTTTGTGTTCATCTGTGGATGCTACTAGAGAAGGTGTAGTAGTAATACTGATCTCTCAGCTTGCTGCTTGTTCACAGCTACTTTAGGGAAAGTGCCAGTGCTCCTTCTTTGGAGTCTAGGTGGTGTCATTCACTTTGTAGGTTCAGAACCAATGTCCCCTCTGACCATCTTAGGGCAGGAACCAATCATCCGGCTCAGTCTCACTTAAGAGTTAGGTTATCTTTTCCCTTCAGGAATCTCACTGCCTTTTTTTGTCATCCAAACTTGGACAAAGCCAGTTCAGTACATCCCATCAACTCTTACAACTTTAAATATTGGGGGAACTACATAGTAATCCTGGTTCCTTTTCCTGAGAAGACTTTGGGCTCTATGGAAATTGCGTGCATCCATTTCCAGAAACCTTCCTACTTACTTCTCAATGGTATGAGAGAGAGGGGACTTGCCCTTATCTGCTAAATCCTGGAGCCCAGTCTCTCAGTCACTCAAAAAGTGACCTCTATTTAATCTCAGAACCAGAGTAATTAAATGCATGCCCCTTTCTAAACAAGATGGCAGTACTCTCTGGGCCTGGATACTTCTCGAGCTCAACCCTAGTTTTGCATTTCGTAACTTGTCCATCCTGTTACCATCCATGAACCAGAACCAACTGGGGGACAATAAGGCAATAGCAGGATATTTAGAACAAAATATAGAGAAACAAACTGAAAGAGGGGGGTGCATGAAGAGGGATGGAAGTGAAGGAATGAATTTCCATTACAGAAAAGTTGATTTAAGGCAGCTGTTCTTGTGCCAGGGGCAGAAAGAGTAGTTGAATCTAGTGATGCTTGAGCATCAGGCCCCTCAATTGAATGGGACTCTTCCAAGGCCCCCAGAGAGACTACAAATTTTTATCTATAATTTTACACTCTTTTTTCATAAAGGGGATTCTCCACCTCCAAACTGTATGAACATTAGGCCCCACAAAACTGGAATCCATTACATCCCTTTAAAAATGGTTCTTGGTAACACAGAGACCAATCCTAGTGGCCAGTGAAGAATTAAGACTGGCTTGATAATTAGAAACCCCTAGCTGAAGGGCCTGTTTATTGGGAAGAGGCAAACAGTAACTTCTGGCAGCTAACTTTATTTGTGCCACGGATGCTAAATGATGTCAATCTCAATTATATGGTAGTGGCTGTATTGAGAAGGATTCTGAAGCCAGGTCCAGGTTCATGAGAATCAAGAATTAGTGATGGCTGCCATGGATACTTACCCAATACTAGCCTTGATTTGGGTTTGGACTCCATGTTTCTGGCCTGACTAGGAAGCTACAGTTTTACAAATGTAGCTAGAAAATGTAAAGAGCAAAGGGATGACTTTCACTTTGGTAAATTTTCTTTCAGAAAACCCAAAGCAATTCTTTTTTATCTGGCTTCATGAATTATGCAACTTTGGGACATGCGACAAAGAAAGATTCTTCATAACACTCTGAGCCTGGCTAGTAGCTGTCCCCTGAATGCAGAGCTGGATGCTGAACAGAACGTGGGCTAGACTATAGTGCCTCTGAGCACTTTCTGCCTCTGTCATGGGTCTGATGGATCACACAAAGACCTAGTGGTCATTCTCTACATGGGCAGTGAATAGTCAAATGCTATATTCTTAGCACATTCTCAGTGTTCAAAGAAGCAACAATCATGGTTCATTAAATAGTTAATAGGTGACAGCAGATTTATACTGTGTACTTTTCTTAAGTTGTGTGTGTTATGGGCTGAATTGTGCCTCCCAAAAACTTATTCAGTACCTCAGATTGTGACTATATTTGGTGATGTGGTTCTTAAAGATGTAATTAAATTAAAATGACATCATTACATAATCCAGTATGACTTGTGCCCTTATAAGAAAAGGAGATTGGACACAGACATACTAGAGGGAGAATACCATGTGAACATGAAGATGGCTTTCTACAAACCAGAAAGGGAGGCCTCAGAAGAAACAATCTACTGACACTTCGATCTTTTATTTCTAGCTTCCTGAACTGTCAGAAATAAATGTCTGTTGTTTCAGCCACCCAGTCTACAGCACTTTGTTATCGCAGCCCTAGAAAACTAATATAGTGGGTATGTAGTATTCTGTAGGAATTTTGTTCTTATCCATATCCTGTGACATTTCACATATTTTCCGGTTTCTGTTTTATTCATAGTTATTGAAAAATTCTCTCCTCATTTCTCTATTTTACCCCTTTAC